>JAGKQL010000052.1:4067182-4105714 GCA_018398635.1 Cyprinodon brontotheroides
AAACTCTTGCCGAAACCAGTCGGGAGAAGAGCAAAAACATCTTTTCCACTGAGAAAAGCCTCCAGAGCAGTGTTTTGCTCTTCTTTTAGTGAAGAAATACTCTGTAATTCCGATAAAACTTGCTCGATAGCCACGCTAACGCTAGTTTCATCGGCTGAAGCCGCCATGTTCTTTAGACTGAACTGTTGCGCTTCTCGTTGCGTCACACCTCAACCCGCCTCAAAGCCAACGCTGATTGGACGTTCGTTTGGTGAACGGCTCCAAATTTTCTTCAACGGAAAGTAGCCAGACTGATAAGCGAGTGAAACCCTGAAAGCTCGCGAGATCAGGATGGTCTCACGAGGCTACTGGTGATTATCAATTAAGGCTGATTTATACTCAGAAGGCAGGTCAACTGCGTGTGTGTCGCAGTTAACGCAGATATGCCCCGCCCCCGCCGCAGACACTCTGCTGCACCTCCCAAAAATTGTAGGTGACTGCAGACAGTGCTGCAGGCCTCTGACTGGTCAAATCTACATCCGTCCTTCACAATGCATATTTCCTGTTTGGTACCTTACAGGCTTGTTTTGTTCGTATGACCTCCATTGTGGAAAACAATTGTTGAATATGGACCAGCTAGAAGAGCGAGGTGCGCGAGAACGCTGGGACCCTTTTTCCACATGGATCCCCACTCTTTTTTTTTTTCAAACTTGCCCCCACTTTCTCACCGCCTCGGCCGTATCTAGGCTAGGGGTGTAAATCACATCCATCATGGCGATTCGATTCAGTATCGATTGACTGACCCAACGATTCGATTATTTTCAATACTCAAGAATACACCACGATTCGATTAATCGTTTCATTTTATTTTTTTTTTACACCTTACAGGCTAAACAAAGTTTCAAGTTTGAAATAAATCAATGAAAGCTGTAATATCGTTATGCATTTTTTTTTTTTTTTTTTTTTTTAGAAACAACAGCAAATAACAGAAGTAGAAAAGTTGCATCAAAAAATACTGCAAAAATACTGCACAAAATCAGTGCAATGAGTGCAATTCAATACCTCGGCTCCAGACGTCCCGCCCCCTCCACAGACGCTCCGCTGCTCCTCTCCCAAACTGTAGCTGAACGCAAACAGACAGGAGGCCGGCTTGTTTTGTTTTTATGACCGAAATTGCGGAAAACAACTCGTGAAGTTTGACCCGCTAGAAGAGCGAGGTGCGCGAGAACGCTGGGACCTTTTTTCCACCTGGATCTCCGCTCTTTTTGGCCCTCATGTCCCTCCGTCGTCGGACTAAACTTGCCCCCATTTCCTCGCCACCTCGGCCGTATCTAGACCCAGTGTGTAAAATAGGTTTAGCGCCACCGCAGCACAGGAGGGAGAATTACGCCCAGGAGCAAATGGATAAAAATAGACCGGAGGGAAAAAAAACATAAATCGATTCTCTTGTGGACGTATCGATGCATCAGATCGTCGGCTGTTGGATCGATGCATCGATACAAAACGATTATTATTTACACCCCTAATCTAGACCCACAGCGAGTTCGTGATTGGCCCTCTTGCATTGTGGCGTGGAATAACATAGCGCAGAGAACGCTTCAATATTGGGCATAAATCAAAAATATCTGCGACAAGCTCACTGCGAGACATTGCTGCGGGAAGATAACCAGCCCCTTTAGATTTGCAAACCATAAGGTTGTTAAAGATGTAAAGGAGCAACAAGGGCTGGTCTTTGTGGTTCGATTCAAAAGGAGAGGTAATATAGCTGAAGTGATTGCCTCTGCTCTGGCTGCAGACCAGTCAGGGTGTCAGGCTGATTCCTGTCTATCACCAAAAACAAAAAAAACAATGGCTGATCGAGGCAGCCTAGTCTGATTCCCAGGGCCATCAAGGTAAATGTTTACTGCCTAGAACTTTGGAAGAAAAGGAAGTTTGGGACAAAACCTGCTGGGACACAACATGCTTCCTTCCAAAGCTTGTTCAGAAACATTTACAGCTTTTCATACTCATGATCCGTATCCTGATAAAAAAAGAAAAAGAAAAAGACAAATGGGCCCAATCTCACAACCCACTGAGCATTTTTAAGCTGACATCAAGTCTATGTCTGAAATGTCAGGGATGAAACTGAAACGGCTACATTTTTTGAAATGTTTCACATGTTTAATAGCTAGTATAATTAAGATCAACATGGATTAAAAAAAAAAACAAAAAAACAAATGCTGAGATGTTACATTTGAACTCCTGAATAAATTAAACAATATTATCAAATATTATTATGTGCTTGCTGGTATTGTGTGTTTTACAAACTTTATTTACGGTCCTCACAACTTTTTAAACAATGAATTTCATATAAAATAACAGTCTACTATATTAACCCTTTAAAGCTCAATCCAAGAATAAAACAAAATGTATAATTACTTTTTTTTTGGTTTTGAAGTCCTTTTATTTGGTCTTTTAACAAAATATGTAAAAAGAAAAAACAGAAATACATTTTTTGATATTAATAATTTATTACTATGCGATAAGTCAAGGTTATTTTTTGTGTAGTCTTCTTACCGCTCTGATACATCAGATATATCTGATTGTGTACAATAAGGATTTTGAGCAAAGTTTTACCATTAAATTATGCAAAAGGTGTCAGGCGTGGGCACATTTTCAGAAAACCGTATGTATAAAATATGATACATTTGGCATTATAGGGTTAAGTACATAATGTATGTTCAATCATGGGGCTTCCGGGTGATTCAGAAGTAGCACTGTTGCACTGTAGCAGGAAGATCGCACACTTTTTTCTACATAGGTTTGCATGTTCTCCTTCTGTCGACTCAAGCCTCCTAACCACAATAAAAAAAAAAAAAACTGCTAGGTTTTTTGGGCTTTCTTATTTGCAGTGAGGTTTAAGGTGAGTGCATTGTGGCTTGTTCTCAGTGTCCCTGCCAGGGCACGCATATAGAGTATGGATGAAACCAAATGATGGCTCACAAATATCTACGTCTAAAAGGATTAAGGCATCTAGACATGTAGAAGAAAACTGCTGAAGTTGAAAACGAGCGTTGTGCGAGATGGGTCCTTCTGAGCATTTGGAAACTACTGATCTACTCTCTAGAATAGTGCAACAACTAGTAATGATCCAGCAAGACGCATTTGAGGGATCAAATTTGTTTGATTTCCTAAGAGTTAAAAGGAGATTGGTAGGATGCAAATACATCCATCTATCCCTCCATTTTCTGTCACGGCATGTTTGCCAAACTGCAATAAATGTTAAACCCTCATATGGAACTTAAAAGAATATCTTAATTTCAATTCAGTTTATTTATATATATAATGCCAATTCACAACATATATGCCGTATCTCCTCGCGCACTTTACAGTTCACCTAGGACGTCCCAGCGTCAGATTGATTCAAAGTTTCTATCCCAAGGAAACCAGTTATCACAGATCGACTCATTGTTCCGCAAGATGCAACTCTCATGTACCTGCTAAGCATGCTTGCATGGAGCAGTGGAGGAGGTGAAAACTTACTAATGCTTCTTTATATAACCTGCAGCCACCACGCCTGAAAACACAGCATATGGAAACCCCGGAAGCGGTATGTACAGCAGAAGAAGACCCCAACGGTGGCCAAGTTGTCCGCTAAGAACTCGAAACGATTTGCTAAAAAAAGCTCTACCTATGAATCTGCAACATTCAGATAGCAGGGTCAGAAATGGGCATAAACAACACAACATGGTTCTGCCTAGTATAAGCAGTTAAGCCTGGTGGTAGTATAATGGTATGGGTTTACTTTGAATCCTTTACACTTTCCACACCACTACATTATTCCTGACCAAGTAATTACATTTAAGAGCAGATCTTCTGATAGTTTCTTCCTGCAGGTTCATGCACCATGTCTTAAACTTTGCAGGGGGTTTTCTATTCTCCTAAAACCTCCAAAGTCACCAGATCAGTCTGAATGAAGACCTTTGGGATGCGATGAGCAGCAGATATGCATCAAGGGAGTAAAGCTTAAAAATATAACATAAACATGTTTGCCATAAAGAATCCTGAAGTGGAAGATACTAGTAACTACATGGTGTACCTAACAAAGTGGCCAATGCATGTAACAATGTGGCTTAATCTAAATTTTAACTGAATTTAGACATGATCTAGTATCCTCATCTGAATCCAGGTTGCAATGCTCCTGATGGAAGAATGATCAAACTGACAAAACCTTCTGGTGACAGGAAGCATTTATTCCACATGGAGTAATCCGATTCCTATCAACTCGCAGTAAAACTGCTACAGATGTCCCTCTGAACACTGAGTGGATGTCCTTCAGAGGGAAAACCATCTCCTTGGGCTGGAATTAACTCGGAGAGACAAATATGCCCTGACCAGGGTGCACAGTTCATTGGCTGCACGTTATAGAGTCCTTGCAACTTCACTGAGCCGAACCCCAACACCACATCTAGAAGGCAAAATACAGCGATGAAGCTTTACAGTAGGATTTTACATTCATTTCAAGGAAATTACAGGGGATTAGATGTGAAATATTTAGAAAGCCGAGTTGGAC
This sequence comes from Cyprinodon brontotheroides, assembly GCA_018398635.1. Taxonomy (NCBI): domain Eukaryota; kingdom Metazoa; phylum Chordata; class Actinopteri; order Cyprinodontiformes; family Cyprinodontidae; genus Cyprinodon; species Cyprinodon brontotheroides. The sequence continues at coordinate 4,071,714 of JAGKQL010000052.1, forward strand.
CTGACAAGGCTGAGTTAGGATTGAATCAACAGAGTTTTAAATCTCTTTTCTTCATGTGTACACACATCATGAAGTGATGAAACCCAATTAGAGCATTAAGGGACACCGAGAAACGATCCAAGAGTATTAAGCCATCTGCCAGCAACTACAGAATGCTGCGGGGCTGTCTAATTGAATTTTATCTTCTGACTGTAAATCTTCCAAGTGACCCAAATCGGACAAAAGTTTGCCTAAACATCCCACAACACAAAAAAACCCCAAACCCTTGCAGAACTGTCACATAATCTCAGGATCATGTGCAGTGCAGCAAGGTGAACATTTGCTCATACACAGTGCCTGGCAGGAAGAGTCAGAACGCATGGAGGAGATGGAGAGAGGTTAAAAACCAGCAGGAAGCAGAGAGATGAATGTCTGACAGTGATGGACAGGAAAGAAAAAAAAAGCTGTGATATTGCAGCAGCATGCCATAAATATAAAATAATAAACACACAATACAGAAAAGCAGAGTTGGACTGTATCATAAAGAAACCATCTGCTTAGCTGGACTATCTGAGCTGGTTTAATGAACATGTTGCATGTTGTCTGCTCTCTTTGCTGGGTGGATGCTGCGCCCTGAAGTGCTCAATGAAACCTCAGATGCTTCTCAGAAAGAAAGAAAAAATCTCCTGTTCTTATGGAGCTTATAAAGACACAGTTCAGTCACTCTGATGCAGCCTCCACAGGTGCATCCTCTTCCGCAGGTTCCACCAACATGCATGGAGCTCATTCTGCTTTTTTTGGACATTATTTCCACCGTGCCTCTGAATTTTACACTAATTTTAGAGTGACTATTGTAGCATTAAAAAAAAGAGTTGAAACCCAGTGGTAAAAGTTGATGTGAAGCCAGTGGAATCCATCTAAATGCGTTCAGATCAATCCAAATGAATCAACTGTACCTGTGATCCTTGAAGTCGGTCCGTATCCGTCAGTGCGCTGGGCTGAGACGCAGCTCTCCGACTGTAGGACAGCAACAAATGATCTGAAGTGGAGAAATGGAAAACTGACGCTCATTAAAACGCGCAGTTTCCCGCGAGGACGCGCGTCTGCGAGCAGCTGAACTTTAATCACCGCAGTCACGGGAAGGAAAGCGATGCGCCGCGGTTCCAAAGAGCCACTGATGTCCCCGCTCCGCTTGCACTGGCACTTTATTTCTCCCGGCGGAAAAATAATTTATTAAATAGGATAGGAGGATGGGGGGGGCTTAAAGCGGCCACTAGGTGGCGCAGGGAAGCGCGAGCAGGCAGTCAATTAGGTGGTTCACACACCGCTGTGATTAACTGCTTTGCATAATTATCCGGAATTAGAGAGCCGCGTCACGTCACGCATCTTGGTCAAAGGGTTAATTTGGTGCAGACTGACAAAAGGCCAGAAAAATGAGCTCTGAGAAATGTAGATAATTGTGATAATTGTGAGCTCCTGCAGAGACACATGAATCAGCTGGTGGCCCAAAGAGCTGGAGAGAAAATTTATAAGCAGGAGCGGAAGTCAACTGTTAGATATGAAAAGCGCACCGAGACACCAGACTGTTCAGTAGTTCACTTATGGGGGCAATATTGATGCAAAATTATTTGCACGTGTTTTGTGGAGAGATGTGTGCCTGTATATCGATTTGTGGGTGTGCAGAGGGATTTGAAAATGTGTAAATAAATCTGGAAATGTGTGAGATTTTTTTCTAAGGAAGAGGATTAGGGCCAATGGAAAAAAAAGAAAGTTTACCGATTTTTTTTTTTAATATTAATTCAGTTCAATATGGGAAAACAGTGAGAATTGTGACTTTTTTGCTCAGAATTCTGACTTTTTTTCCTCAGAATTCTGATTTTAATCTGAGAATTCTGAATTTTTTCTCAGAATTATGACTTTTTTTCCTCAGAATTCTGATTTTAATCTGAGAATTCAGACTTTTTTTTTCTCAGAATTCTGACTTTAATCTGAGAATTCGGCTTTTCTCAGAATTCTGACTTTTTTCTCAGAATTCTGAGCTTTTTCTCAGAATTCTGACTTTTTCTCCAGAATTCTGACTTTTCTCAGAATTCTGACTTTAATCTGAAATTCTGATTTTAATCTCAAAATTCTGACTTTTTTCTCAGAATTCTGATTTAATCTCAAAATTCTGACTTTTTTCTCAAATTCTGACAATTTCCCTCAGAATTCTGACTTTTTCTCAGAATTCTGACTTTATCAGAATTCTGACTTTTTCTCAGAATTCTGACTTTATTCTCAAAATTCTGACTTTTTTCTCCAGAATTCTGACTTTAATCTCAGAATTCTGACTTTTCTCAAATTCTGACTTTTTAATCTCAGAATTCTGACTTTAATCTCAAATTCTGACTTTTTCTCAGAATTCTCAAATTCTGACAATTCAGAATTCTGACTTTAATCTCAAAATTCTGACTTTAATCTCAGAATTCAATTAAAGATCAAATTCTGACTTTAATCTCAGAATTCTGACTTTTTTCTCAAAATTCCTGACTTTTTTTCTCAGAATTCTGACTTTAATCTCAAAATTCTGACTTTTTCTCAGAATTCTGACTTTTTTTTTCTCAGAATTCTGACTTTTAATCTCAAATTCTGACTTTAATCTCAAATTCTGACTTTAATCTCAAATTCTGACTTTTTTTCTCAGAATTCTGACTGTTTTTTTCTCAGAATTCTGACTGTAATCTCAGAATTCTGATTTTAATCTCAGAATTCTGACTTTTTTTCTCAGAATTCTGACTGTTTTTTCTCAGAATTCTGATTTTAATCTGAGAACTCTGACTTTTTTCTCAGAATTATGACTTTTTTTCCTCAGAATTCTGATTTTAATCTGAGAACTCTGACTTTTTTCCTCAGAATTCTGACTTTTTTTCCTCAGAATTCTGATTTTAATCTGAGAATTCTGACTTTTTTTCTCAGAATTAAGACTTTTTTTCTCAGAATTCTGATTTTGATCTGAGAATTCTGACTTTTTTTCTCAGAATTCTGACTTTAATCTGAGAATTCTGACTTTTTTCTCAGAATTCTGACTGTTTTTTTCTCAAAATTCTGATTTTAATCTGAGAATTCTGACTTTTTTCTCAGAATTCTGTTTTTTTTTCTGAGAATTCTGGCTAAATTCTGACAGCTAACAAACATTAAAGCATCAAGCCGTATAAGTATAGTTGATAAATAATGATAATTAATAAAATAAAATAAAAACTTTTTAAAATGACAAAAATATTCACCTTTTATTGTTTTATTTCTGCTCTATTGTTTTAGATGCCGGATGGAGAATCTTAAAAAGAGACAATAGTTGATTAAAAAATGGCTGCATGGAACCTGATAGTCTTTTCATTTGCTTCAGATAGATTAAAATAATTTTATATCCATTTTTTTTACTTATATATTCTGCTTACAAACAACACGGCTGTTTTGTGATTTCTAAATGAGGCTCAGTTTTCTAGCAATCTTCTTCGATTGCTACGTTTGGTTAAGTCTTCAAACTCTTAAAAAGCATTTAAAAGCTCCCTCTTTAAACAGGGTTTCTGTTTAAACAGAAACTTTCATTTATTATTACTTTTTTAGTTTTGTGTTATTTGAATTACTAGTGTGAATTTATCATTTTCTTTAATGGGAGGGTTCGCAAATGTTCAAGCACAACTGTATGTTATTGGTTTATGGTTTCATTTTACTATGACTTTTGTTGATCCCCCAAATACCTCAAGAAATTTTTCAGACTGTTTATATTGTTAAAGCTTACCAAAAAAAACAACTATCTGATGCTGATCAAATGTCCTTATAGTACTTTACAGCTAATATTGAATAATTGTTTAAAAGAGCAACAATTTTTTTTTTTCTTTTGCTAATGGGCCAAGCATACAGCCTGGTGGAACCTCTACTGGTCCAAGAATTATGTTTTAGGACGAAGATGGTGATGGAACCTCCTTCATGTTACCTGAACCATTTTGTGTTCAGTTGATTTGGTAGATTTTGTACCATTATCTATTAAAAAACAAAGTTCCTTGGCCCACAGCATCACACAGCCTCCCCTGTGCATAGTAAAGCTTGGTCTTTATCTTGACCATAATTGCTTCATGTCAAACCAATCTAGAGAGTTAGATAGGTGGTTTTTAGTAGATAGTTTCAGGAATTATGTTTTAGGACTAAGATGGTGATGGAACCTCCTTCATGTTACTTGAACCATCTTGTGTTCAGTTGATTTTGTAGATTTTATACCATTATCTTTTGGGGGAAAACCCATAAAAACCCAAAGTCATCTGCTACCAAATGCAATTCGAAGCAAAATTAAGGCATTAGATCTAACAAAGTTCCTGGGCCCACAGCATCACACATCCTCCCCTGTGCATAGTAAAGGTTGGTCTTTATATTGATCATAATTGCTTCATTTCAAACCAATCTAGAGAGTTAGATAAGTGGTTTTTAGTAGATATTTGGAATTCAGGATTTTGACTTAAAATATCTTATTTCTGATAAGGAAGATAATATATTTATCATTCAATCCAAAGCAATTTTAAAGACTTTAGGAGACAATGAGACGCACAGCATTACAAAGCCTGCAGAAGTTGCTACCATTTCAGCTTCTAGGCGTCGTCCTTAGTTTCACATCCAATCCAGCTGCAGAGTTTGTTCTCCAGAGCACACAGACTAAAGCAAACATGGACATATTTTAGTTGCATTACTTTTAAAGGAATGGTGAACGTGCAGTATGTCCTTTAGGTGCCATTTTTATTTAAAATAGCCAGTGATTTTTTTTTTTTTGGTGGAGGGCTGGATGAAAATGCACTGTGTAAGTGTCCCTTCTCCCTGTGGCATCTTCCTCACTGATTCAGTTTCACATTCTCCATAACAGCTAATTTCGGCCCCCTCCTCCTTTCCTTCTCACCATGCTTTATATGCAGCTCAGCTGAAAATAATTTAAAAACTACTCTAATGTGATCTGCATCGATTCCTAACAATCTACAACAGTTTTCAGTTTTGCTGTGTGAATATCCTCTGGGAGTCCAGTACAGTGAGGGAGGGGGGGGGACGGAAGATGTCTGAGCCTCCTAACAATGTCTACCCAAATTTCATGCTGTTTTTTAACTCCTCTCATGTTCATTTCTCGAATAAGAAACAACAAGCAAACAGATTGGTGTCAGTTAGCTCAACCATCATACTGTAAGTGTACCATCAGAACAGCCTTACTCATACTCTACCTATAATAAGCACCATGTATTTCCCAGTACGACCAACGACCTGGTTTACTTTAGAAGTCATGCCTTGTTATTGTGCTGCTGCCCTTTCTGCTCTTTCCTGAAGCCGACTACTGTCTCACCCTCTTATACTCTGCAGAGTCTGAAGCTGTGCACGGATGTACATGTGGGCATGGATCATGCAGACTTCATGTCCATGCTTGGTTCATGCTGTGTGGACCGTGTGTTAATAAGCTGAACTCCTTTCTATGCTCAGTTCAGTTTATATTTTAAGGCACACTGCACAGCGTGAAAATAGCAATTATTAATGAAGCTAGATGCTTTTGTCCGTTTCCATTATTTCCAATTATCTCACAGTGACAGCTTGTTAAAACTCCAGTCTGATATTTTAGTAAATATAATTGATCAGAAGCAGATCATGTGTACCAGTAAAAAGACTTGTGTGATGACCATGCAGCAGCTTGTCACTGGACAGCAGTAGGTAGAGGAAAAAGATCGATGAACTGTCCAAATGGCTCGAGCGTCTCACCAGGCTGTTTCACAAAACAATGCAAGGGAGAATTAAGGTTCCTTCTCAGCGTCCTTATGTGCAGACATCGGCCCTCTGTCACGCCTCTGATTTGGTAAACAGGAAAACGGCAGCTGGAAGATGTAAGAGCAAGCCATCAATCCGTTCTGCAGACAGGCCAAGGTAAATGTTTCTCTGTCATGTTTGTTAAGCAGTGCAGACAATGATGGACACTGAGAGAAAGTTTAAAGATAAATGTGTACTGAGATGATTCTTCCACTGTAACTGCTGCAGTCCAGGGCGGCACACGACGGAGATTTAAGGTTTTTGGCGATTTGGGTTGATATTTGATCTTTTTTAAAAAGAGTTTCTAACAGGCGATGGAGAAGATGTCCTTTCAGGAGGAGGCGAGTACGTCAACAGTCGCTGGGTTTGCAGGTATTGGTGTAGTTGTCTTATTTCCAGGTTGGGGTGGTGCATCTGAGTCAGTGGTTGCAGGAGGGCAGGCAGGGGAGCACTGAGGGGTTTCATGGATTGAGGCAATCCTAAGGAGAGTTCTCCACAAAGATGCAGGGAACTGGGAACCAGACCACCAGGGGACAGAAATAAATAACAAGGAAAGTGTTATTTTCTGTGGTTTAAAGGCAGCAAAGAAGTGAGTCAGATATTCCTGCAGATTTGAACACAACATATAGAGCATCTGAACTCTCCTAACGAGAGTAAAACAATCTGGCATCTACCTCAGGGAACCTGGTCCTCTTTAAACTTCTTCGTATTGGCCTTGATGAGCTCAACTGGAAGACACAGCTGCCAGCAACTCCCTGTAAAGATTTGGGGGGAATCATCCTGCAGATTGTTCAATGAACGCGACAGGAGATTGCAATCAGGAGAAAAATGGGACAAGTACCCAGGTGGAGGATTTTTAATCAAATATTAGTTCAGAAGCGGGGTATAAGCCAAACTGGCTCCTACACACTGAATTATAAAACCGCTTTTGTATTATTGGACAGTCTTTCTCCAGATTTTTAAGTCTTTTCTGATTGAAAATGTCATGATTTAATTAAAGGTCTGACACAAAATGCAGACGACCAAAACAGAGAGACCGGGGAAAAGTTTAACAGGTTTATTAAGAATATAGTGATGAATCCAGTGCTGCTCAAAACACTGTCAAACCGGAACTGGAAGGTGAGGGGAAGACACTGCGGTTAGTTCAGGCTCAGTGGGAAAATTAGATTCTTTGGCTTTAATTGGAGGAATAGGTTGCAGACTCACTTCTCCAGAAAAAAGGTGTCCTTTATGGAATCCAGTCTGTGTGGAATGCTCCAGTGATTGTCTTGTTTGGTGTTGGGCGGACGGGGTTTACGGAGAAGCTGACTGCCACTCAGATTTCTTGCGGTACTTGAACTTGCTGTGGTGCAGATGAAACCTTTGCTCCGTGTGAAGCTCAAACGACCTCTTGGGGAAAGTGGATCCAAACCTCCTGTTTGGAACCCTAGTTGGCAGAAGGCCACAGGCGAATCTGTACTGTCACTACCTGCTAATCCAGGAGATGAAGATCCTGCAAAGTCAATGACTCAATGCAATCATCTGGATTTCCTTGGAACAAAACCTTTTGACCAATTTGACTGGATGATTTAATTAAGTTGACTCTGTAAAGATGAAAGATGACATGCACTGTGAATCACCGCTACAGATACACTGTATTTAATTAAAAATGTAATTAAAGTAGAACACACCTGCCTGAAAACATGAATCAGGCTCTTAAAAAGGTTTGACATCGTGCCTCAATCGAACGATGCAAAGGAGCAGTTGAGGAACCAGGTCTCTGATAGTTCCTCCTTCATGGAGAAGAAGCATATTTACTTCTGCCTCAACTTAGTCTGGATCTCTGCTGGTCAGACAGTACTGTCCCTTTTGTTCAAATAGTTGACACCTGCAAAGCCCATCAGAGTCAGTTTTTACATTTGGGTCAGAATTCTGTGAAATGCTGCATTCGGACTGGACCTGCATCCTGGACTTAAGGCAGCTCTTTTGTTTATTGTCTTTCATTACCAGATTAAATGCTAATTATTATTCTTTATGGGATTTTATTGGTGGTTGGCACGCAACGATATGGTGCACTACCACCATCAACTGGTGTGGAGTGAGAATCTGAATGGCTGCAACTTGCGTATACTGAACAAACCAAAATCAACAAAACAAAATAAGATTCAAATCCTCTCAATTACAATGATTAATCTAAGATAATAAAAAACAAATAACATGTTATCTCTTAAGTTCTTTAAAAAAGTACTGTTTAATCCTGTATACCCAAATCTAAGTCTTGCTATAACTGTTTCTTCTCTTCTGTTTCTTTCTTCACATCTCCTTTCTCCCACTCTCCTCTGAATTATGTAAAACCACCGCTCTTTCCTCTCTTCTTCCCATTGGTTTTGCCTCCTTTACTTCAGCCTCTGTGTTATGATATTCTTTATTTCAAACCTACTCATTTTAACTGAAACATAGATGGCTTCGCTTGTTGTAGCCTCCTTTGCAGCCATTTAATTTCCTTTAACTCCACTATGTGCTGGTACCTATAAAATTATGGATGAACTGATTAATCCAGATGTGTCTAGCAATGATTACCAAGGTCAGGCACACCTGGATTAATCAGTTCATCCAGTAGAAAACAGACAGGAAACAAAAGAGCTGCCTGAACTTTGAGTGCTATAAAAAAGGATGTTGATTTAAACATTAACATTAGTAAAAATGAGTTAAAGAATATTATAAAAATGTATTTCAAGAAGAAATGGCAAGAACAGTGTTTAAAAGTCTGTATTTATCAAAAGTGGACCAAGGAAGGCACAGTGGTGAAAAGGTTATTGGGCAGCCAACCTATCACAGGTTGTATTTGTGGGAAATTAGAAACTGTCCAACATATATATATTTTTTTATGTAATAAATATACTCAGGAAAGAGAGGTGTTGCATGGAGAGAGTTAGGCAGAAATAAAAATAAACTCAAATCATAAGGAAATTGTTTCAAAGGTCATCTCAGGATGTAGTTTTGGGAGAATATTTTAATTTTCTAAGAAGAACCGGTATTTTAGGGAGAATATAATAGTTTGTCTGATCCATAGTCCATTCTGGAAGGTGGCGGTAATGCACCTATAAGTTGTTTGCCAACCACAATTAAAAAATAGAAGAAGAAGAAGAAGAAGAAGAAGAGCTGCCTGAAGTTCAGGAAGCAGTGCAGTTGTGCATAGAGCCCATTACTTGACTGAGAGTAAAACAAAAGAAAGTTCCTGCTGCAAAATACCCCAACATAGCTGAATTAAATCAAATCTGCAGAGTAGAGTTGGTCAAATTTACTTTAGTGATAATAAGACTCGTGAGTCATCTCATCAATTCTTCATGTTCAGATTGCGCTCAGTTGATGAGATGACTGGAGTCTGGTGTGGGATTGCTTGGTTGGAAAGAAAACCTGCAGCTACACGGCCCTTTCTGGAACCGGTTTGAGACCCCTGGTTTAGAGGGTTAGGGTTGTTGTTTTAAAAATGTTTTGAATGCATTTTTCCCCCTCTTATTAAATGAAAGAGCTTTTTTGTTGTTCTTACTCAATATATCAATTTATCTGAGACAATAATGCAGAATCAGAAAAAATCTATAGGGGGTAGAATTTTTACACAACTCTTAAATGTTTCCTTTTGGTACTTTAGTTTCATCCCAGAGACCTAAAGTCTTGATTGTTTAAAAAAAAAAATCTATAACTTTACATTACAAAAGTGTAGCTCTCATATAGACTCATATTGGAGTGCATTACATCAAATTGAATCAAAAATGATTTCTTTCCTTTCATAGAATAAGAACAATCCCTCTTAGGAGAACTGCAAAAGCATAAACCCTTAATTTGAGATCAAACAATTGCTTCCAGTGATAAAATCCAATAGAGTAAATGGGTTAGAATCAAAGCATATAAGCATACATTTTTAGACAAAAATAATTATTCCCAATGTGATATACTGGATCTGAAAAAAAAAACATTGCTCAGGAATAACAGCAGATGAAAACTGCATGTATTGAATTATATGATAATGAAATACTGGGAAACAATACAAAGCAACAAGGTCTGCTTAAGGATTGCAGAGATTTTTCATCAGGAACTGAGTGACAGACTTTCCTGCTAATTTGCTGCAAACTTCTAAATAGGTTTTGCTTCTATTTTGGTGTTTAGATCTATTTTTTTTAACTGCATAATGGTAAGCAGCTCTAAAAACAGTCCCTCCCCAATCCCTGCCTGTGTCAGGTTGAAAAAGGAAATCATTAATATACCATTAAGGGTTGGCTGTGAACTCATCACTGCTCCAGGCGCACAGCAGCGTACATGCAGCACTGTTCTCTGGTGCTACACCTTCCCTCGAGGTTGAAATGTCATCCTTCACTGTCATTACTTTTTCTCCCCCCATTAACTATTGATTATCTGCACTTCAGCATTTTGAGACCTGCTATAGAAATGGCTCACATGCCTGGCTTGCCATGCTTTACGGATCAGCTAAAGAAGAAGTGCCCACCTTTGGGTTTTTTATGCAGAAAATAGTCAAAGCATGCTGTGGGGAGGTGGGGGGGACAAAGAAGAGCAGGGCAGCAAGGACACAGAGGAACATAAGCGTACCTTACCTGGCCCATTAGCAAGCACGCTTGAGCTGACGATTGGAGGTTAAGTTGTTCCTTTTTTAGGACCCCAGGAGAGTTTCCCGGCAGCATGTGTTGAATATTTACTGTGAGGTTAGTCTGGGCTTGTGTTTTGCTGCTCCCAGAAAGTACAGTTATGAAAGTTTGTTTGAGCAGCAGCTTTTGCACTCTCTGCAATCCAGAACACACGGACTAGTTTGTGGGGAAGTGTCAGAACATCCCACACACAGCGTGTTACTGCTACCCTCTGCAAAAATATCCATATGCTCCAATCTTTCCTGTTTTGTCTCTTTAAAATCATAAAGTCCAATAATTTGATCCTTTTTTACATGTGATAGAGCAAAACAAAATAGTAATCGATAATGTGTGGAGAGAATCTGTGAAGACCATTGAGTAGGCATCCCTAATGTCAGTCCTCAGGCTTTAGAGGTTTCCCTGCTTTAGCACAGCTCATTCAGATTATTGCAGTTCAGAAAAAGCCCGTTAATCAGCAATCAATGAAAATCAGCTGTGCAGATGCAGGGGAACCTTTAAAACCTGCAGGACAGCGGCCCTGGAGGACAGACTTTGAGGATGTCGACCATAGAGGTTTGACTGGAAAAAAAGCAGCATCATGGAGACCAATGATGGCAGCAGAAAGGAAAGTTCTGTGGAGAGTCTGCAACGTCTATATACTCTGTTATACACTGCTAAAAAAAAATAAAGGGAACACAAACGACACAGTATAACTTTAATTAAATCAAACTGTCCACTTAGGAAGCAACACTGATTGACAGTTAATTCACATGCAAATGGAATAAACCAGGCATCCCAAACTCGGTCCTCAAGGCCCCTGTCCTGCGGGTTTTAGAGGGTTTTCTCTGCTTCCAGCACAGCTGGTTATAATGATTGCAGTAGACCAAAAGCCTGTTAATCAGCTTTCAATTAAAATCAGCTGTGCTGGAGCAAAAAGAAACCTCTAAAACCTGCACGGGACAGGGGCCTTGAAATTGAGGACAGAGTTTGGGGATGCCTGGAATAGACAAAAGGTGGATATTTTATCAAACAGCAACACACACTCATTAAAGGAGTAGTTCTGCAGGTGGGGACCCAAAAACGCTCCATACGTTTGCTTTCTGGCGAATGTTTTGATCAAAATTAAAGTCAATTGAGTTTATTTATATAGTGCCAATTCACAACACATGTCATCTCATGGCATTTAACAGTTCACCAGATCATCCAGTCAAATTGATTTAAAGTTTTCTACCTAAGGAAAACCAGTTGATTGCATTAACTTATTGACCTGAAGGCAATCCCTCTCAATAAACATGCTTGTAGGCAGTGTTGTAGTACTTTCGAGATCGGCCATTTTTTGATGGTCTCGTCTCCGACTTGACACGCCCATTTGGTCTCCGGTCTTGTCTAGGTCTCGGGTGCTGAGGACTTTCGGCATTTTATTTCAAGGCGGGTCCAAGAACCACAACTGTGTGGAAATAGCGCTAATCATCAGAATATTATTTGTTTCTTTAAGATCCTTCCTTTTATTGGATGCTTGGATTCAAATCAAAGCAATAACCTGTCTGATTGGTAGAAATGCTTGTTTTTTTTTGTTTTGTTTGTTTTTTACTGCTGTCATGCCCACCCCCTTTCACCTGTAGCCCGGGCTGCAGCACTTGATCGAAAGGGTCACAAGTGGTTGTCTGAGAACGAGGATAAGATATTACGGCCAAATAGCGTGGGTTATAAAATTCATTACTATTTGAAACTCACAAGGAATATATTTGTAAAGCAACATTGAGAAAAAAAAGCATACAGAATTTCAAAGCATGAAATTCTGTGATTACTACACAGGAGTACTAAATAAGGATGTTTATTCCAGCTCTGTGTGTTAAATATCTAGGTGCTTTTATGTGAATGTGTGTCTTTTAGATCAATTTTAGTGATTTTGATCATGTTTCACATTTTATTGTCACATACTGGCTGGTCTTGGTCTTGACCCTCGGTCTCGACTTCCTGTCTTGGTCTTGACTTGGGTCTCGGACCCTAAATGTCTTGGTCTTGTCTCGGTCTCGATACACTCTGGTCTTGGTCTTGACTTCAGTTAGGTGGTCTTGCCCACAATCTTGGAATTCTTGACTTGGTCTTGGACCCTAAAAGATCTTGGCTAGTCTTTGTCTGGGAGTACTCGGGTTAGCACCGCGGACTTGAGGACCCACAACACTGCTTGTAGGGACAGTGGAGAGGAAAAACTCCCTTTAACAGGGGAAGAAACCTCCAGCAGAACCAGGCTCAGTGTTGGCGGCCATCTGCTGAGGCCGACTGGGGTTCAAGGAGATAGAAGCAGAGATACAGAAAGAAGCAGAGATACAAAAAGGCAGCTGTCAACCAGCTCCACAGGCGGCCCCGCTTCAGGAAACACACAACCAGCCAGTCACAGTCATTCATTTGAATATTGGTCATGTTTACACACTTGTGGCAGGAGATGGGCTCTACAACCCACACAAGTGGCTCAGGTAGTGCAGCTCATCCAGGATGGCACATCAATGTGAGCAAGAAGGTTTGCTGTGTCTGTTACCGTAGTATTTACAGGCAGGAGGCACCACCAGGAGACAGGGCAGTACACCAGGAGACCTGGAGAATGGCAGAAAGCAAGCAGCAGGACCACTACCTTTGTCTTTGTGCAAGGAGGAACAGGAGGAGGTCTGTCAATGTCCTGCAAAATGACCTCCAGCAGGCCACAAATATGCAACTGTCTGCAGAAACGGTTAGAAACCATGACTGCTATTAGGTACCGAGATGAGATCTTTAATTCTGTGTGATTCCAAATCCAGGTTTCCGTTGGTTAATAAATTTGATTTTCATTGTGATTTTCGCTTGATTTTGTTGTTTGTACATTCAGCTTTGCACAGAACAAAATTGAGAATATTTCATTCATTGAGATCTGGGATGTGTTTGAATGTTCGCTTTATTTTTTTTGTGCAGTGTACATCGCCCTGCAGAGTATTGCTGGCTCCTAACGGTTAACTCAGATGTATAAAGACCTGCTTTTTTGGATTACTTTTTGTTGGAAATGTGTCTGAAACCAGATGATAACTGATTGTTGTTGTTTCTCTTCAGTTCCCCACGTTTGACTTAGTATAGACCAGGGGTGGGCAAACTTTTTGACTTGCGGGCCAGGAAGCCGGGTTCTAGAAATTTGACAGAAGGGCCGGGCCAGGAGCATTTGGACAAGCAATGTCATTAATTAAACCTGGGGATTGAAATGTATAAAAACGAGACAATTTTTCGACCATAAAGGCGCTGCATGCCTAAAAGCGTTCAGTCTCGAGTTATGTGATGCCATTTCTGTATTTAACACACACACTTGGCGCACCGGACTATAGGGTTTTCTTATATACAGGTACATGTCCTCTACTACCTTTAGATACTTACCTCTACTGCGTATTTAAAAATACAGCCCGGGGAGCAAAACTGAGAACATGATTGTGCTTTTATTCATTGTTATTTACATAAACAGAAGTATTAAACTCAAACCACGACACCAGCGACGTGTCGCTGGAGTCACTGGTGATGACTCCTAAATTAACTTAAAATCCTGACCAGAGCCTGACGGAATATGTTCAGCTTTTATTGCCGGTATCTGGTGCCTGCAGTTTAGATTATTTAGATGAAAACACCTGCCGTACGGCGGAACCAGGACCCGGCCAGAGGCGGCTGATGAAGGGATTCCTACTGTCGGTCGCACCGCTGGTATGGTAGGAACCTGGCCTCCGACAGATATAGTATAGGCATGATGATAATCACAAAGGATGAACTGACTGCAATTGTAGGATTTTTCAGGTGGACTTTCTCACACTTAAAAACATATTAAACTACTTTATTCCCACTGATCACAGCAAATATAGCTGCAAGATTTAGATTATTTTAGATGAAACACCTGCCTTCACAGCGGAAGAGGAGGAGGCCCGACCCAGAGGCCCCCTATGGGGAGGGGGAACAGATTATTTCAGGCAGCTGAAATATATGGTTTCCCCGCTTTAATAAAACTTGCAAATAAAAAGTAAATATGACCAAATCCACCGGATTTGTTCTCAGTGGTGAGAGAATAAGCACAGTTAAGAAGACTTTGCAGGTAAATTAATTTCTTCCCTTGTTATGGAGGGGGAACAGAATAGAATATTTCAGTAAGCTGAAACATCCATTATCTCCTCTTCTCCTCTCATATCTTTCTTTATTTCCCAAAGAGCAACTGTTTCCAATTTCTCTAAAATTGATATGTGTGTGATGTGGTATACTATAAATGTCCTTAATCCAGTAATCTGTCATATTTTACATTAGAAGGTGATTAACCAGAAATTCTACTCTCATCTTACGCAGGGCGATGCTTATTTTGTGTGCCCTGCTATCAGCCAGTTTCCATCCTCTTATATCAGCAATGAAAAATTAAAAATACACTCCATGTTGTTGTGTTCGGTGACTGACGTTTATTTCTGTCAGGCTGAAGGGACAAAAAGTTGGAGAAATACCCGATTCTTTTGGCCGTTTAAAAAAACAGAAAACAGCGTGAGGACCTCGGTTAATGTATTTATTTTACAGTTTCTTAAAAAGAGCAACCGATTAAAATGGGCGTTACAAAGTGGAGATGAATTATATGAGCTGTTTTTGCGGAGCAATGATCAGGAAGCGCGTGAGAATGGTCAGATCCGCCTCTCTGGCAACTGGCTGCAATCACGCTCCCGACACAGGGAACAGATTTTTCACGGGGAAACAGAATGTACTTTCTAAGACCTCTTCACACCCGATGTCGGCGGTTGAAGTTCCTTTGTCGAACACTCCGGGATAACGGCAAGCTTCCACAGCGTTCATTCAGTCACAGATTAACAGCGATGAGGTGATGCGTGGAAAAAAACCACCTGAAGTCTCTCTCATACACACCTGCCTCGCTGTCAGCTCCCAGATCAGCTTCTCTGAAGTTGGTTGATCGCGGCGCTTCCAGCAACAAAACTTCAATTTTTCCATCTCAGAGCAGCAGCAGCGGGTTGGCGGCTCGCTCCCGCAGCACCGATCATCGGGCGGTTGAATAACAGCGAGCACAAGCGCACTAATTTGTTTCACCATGTTTTTTCACATCAGCTGTGAGATGAGCACGCATGGAGTCACAGATTACCAGAGATGGTGATGAGTGGAAAAAAAACACCTGGTCTCCTTACATTCACCTCCCTCAGCCAAAACTTTCATCATCTCCTCAATGAGAAGATCCAGCCTTCTGCATTGGTGCATGGGTGTGGTCTCAAAAAGTCATGAGTTACAACACACATAGAGGCGCACCGCGCATTTTGAGAAAAAAAGGCGTTTGTAATGCGCTGCCTTACGGTCGTGAAAATAGAGGGTAATTTGGACAAGTTCGGCGGGCCAGATTAAAAAGCCTAACGGGCCGTATACGGCCCGGGGGCCGTAGTATGCCCATGTCTGGTCTAAAATCACACATCCTGTAGTTTATGCTGTTGTTTACCGCCCACCTAAAAAGTGCAACATTTTTATTCTACAATTTTCTGACTCTCAAGAAGTTTTTATTCCTATTTATGACAATATTTTAATTCGTAGGGATTTTAATCTTTATGTCTGCTGTCTTTCTGACTCACTGGCCTCTTAATTTCATGTTTTATGTTTTTTTTGTCCTGACATATTCATTATTTTAACCAGCACATCACCGTGGACACATGCTAGATTTTGTTATCTCATTGGCTTTGTTTTTTTTGCAAAATATCTGCTTTCTCAGATCATTTCCCCGTTATCGTTGATTTTAAAGTTCCCTGCGCAGCTAGTAGGCCATTGTCTGCAGGTTGTTACCACTAAACCATATTCTTACACCTGCAGCAGCTGGTGCTTTTATGGACTCACAGCTGCACTCCTCAGATGGATTAGATGCCTGGTTTTTTCCTGATGTTTTCTTTCATCTCTTTATGAGACGTGTCATAAAATTCAGGATTCTCTTGTCCCTGTTAGTTTTAAACCTGTCCAACCAGACGCTAAGCTTTGAATGAATAATGCCACTCATGGATTGAGGTGACAATTCATGAAAAAAGAACTTAAACAGAAGGACAAACTGCCTGAATCTCTAAAAATATTACGAAACAATCTTGTTCAGTATCGGATATCTGTTAAAGAGAAAAATCTCTTTTCTTTTTTACTTTTTGTTTTAACAGCAGTTGTTTTCCAAGTGGTTTATTCATCACAATCACCTTTTATTTCTAATCCACCACTGTTCTACTTTAAACCTCAGTCTTCATATGATAGATTTGGAGGCTGTATTATAATTTTCTTTTTTTTTAGAGACACAGGTGTTATACAGTTTAAACTGAGAAGTACGGTGGCCCTGAAGTGCAAACTGCAACTACAAATCTAAAAGCGGAACTACATTAAGGAAAACAAAACTACATAAAGCAAAGCGCAACTACATTAAGGAAAATACAATTACATTAACCTACCGGAAAAGGTAGGTACCAGTGGGAAACATGAGACATCGCTTATCGGTTTAATGGCGCCGTTTGACCCCTTTGAACTGAAAGTCATTCTGCTCAAGTTGCGGCTTTTTGAAAACATGGATATTGCTGGCGCCCCAAACATAGCTGCCGTTATCCAGGAATAAATACTTTTGAATCAGGACATACGTACGAGGTGATATCACTGGATATGCTCAAGACTAATCACCAAATTTCAGTTAGTTTGCGTACACCGAAGACATTAATTCTAAAAGAAGCTGAACTGTTCAGACGACGAACTTCCTCGTTCAAGGGTCAAACGGGCGCCGCCGGCCCAATCAGCGATGTCTCATGTTTCCCACTGGTACCTACCTTTTCCGTAGGTTAATGTAATTGTGTTTTCCTTAATGTAGTTGCGCTTTGCTTTATATAGTTGCGCTTTTAGATTTGTAGTTGCAGTTTGAACTTCAGGGCCACCGTACAGAAGACATTTGAGACCCACTTGCTGTCCCCTTGATGGTTTTCCATCTAAATGGGAATTGCACTGGGTTTCCTTACTGTTAGAAAGCCCTGCTTTCTTTATTTTTAAAGGAAAAATTCGGTCTTATTCAGAAATCAAACTTCTGAAAGTACTTTAAATGTGAAAATAATACATGCTGTTCAATAAATAAGTTTTTTTAATTAAGGGTAATTTCATCTGAATGTGCTTTACTGGAGGCATCCATGTTTGTCAAAGAACACTACTGCCACCTACTGGTTTGTGACGTCACGGTGCGGTATCGGCTGTTGATCAAGTCCCAGTGCTGTATCTGGTGTTTGTCACAATGCGCTATTATTCAAGTCATCTTGAAAACATTCTTCTTCAAATGTTGGCTACATATTACGGGTTTTCTCTGGCCAGAAGTTCGATGGCAAATCCCTCTTCAAGTTGGGATCGTGTCTGCGCGGAAAGGTGAAATAACTTAGTTGAAGTTCAGCTCCAAATTTAGGTCCTGTGAGATGATAGTTTCCAGAAAACGGAAAGCCTCCACAGTGTCAATTGTGGAGTCGCAGAGGGTGATAGGGATAGTTGGGGCAGAGTTCTTCCTGAAGTCCACAACCATCTCAAAATGTTTTTAGAGCATGGAGCTCCAAGTTGTTCTCCCTGCATCAGGTCGCCAGATGGTCAACCTCCCACCTATAGGTGGATTTTTCACCATCAGAGATAAGTCTGATGAGATCAGTGTCGTCCGCGAGCTTCAGAAGATTGACAGACAGCTCAAAGGGTGTAAATACTTTTGTTGTTACTTTGGTTCTGCTCACTGTACAGGTATTTCTTGCTATTCTACATTCTATGATTTTGCATTTATTCAGATTAGGAAAAAAAAAGAGTGCACATGACGTCAGATGTCTGTTTGCTTTAGAGATCTGCATTAATAGAATTTGAGAACAGATTTGCATTAATCTGTTTAATAAAAAGTAGAATTCTTCTTTTCTGAAGGTGATTAAAGTGAACAAAACAACTTCGGTCCCAATGCCTCACTGCTTTTTCTCCTTTTTTTTTTCTTTCAAACATTTCATTGACCCTGATTTCCCACCTGATCCTCTGCGTTCCTTTGCTTTTCTGACTTCAGCTTGCCAATCAGCCCCTCCAGGATTCGGGTTTATTCCCAACACTATTTGTCTGCCAGATTGTCTGTGTGTTTGGTGCCTTGTTTGTTTCTAGCTCTCTGCATTTCTTGCTTTCCAGCAGTGCCACTTCCTTGGCCTCAGCCTGAACCTGTTGTTTGTTGCTCGAGGTATTTTCTTTTTTCTCACTTTGCTTTGCTCACTGGCAAAAGTCGCCTCAACACATCATGATTCTGTGGATTATCCACCCGTCTGTGCGCCTGTCCAGTTCTTGAGAGCACGGTGTCTCTTGCACACTTTTTTGGAAATTTAGCATAAATTGGCCTAAATGTGATGCTCTTCAAAGATGATGGGATTAGATTGAGTTCAGAGATCTTTTATTGCTGTAAAATACTATAAAATGGCTTTTCTGAGTCATTACTCAGAAACATGACTCATAAAGTGGGAACCCATCATTTGCATTTGTCTGAATGAGTTTTCTGTTCAATTGAAACCGTCTTTAAAGATTTTCTGTAGTGAAAGGTTGAAAATGTCAAATGGTATCTTGGTGTCTGATATTACTTTGCAGCATGCCTCTGAATTATATTCTTTGATATTATGAAAGCAGAAATGTTACACTGTGCAAAATGAAAATGCAATTTTAAAAAAATCTAGAATTGCTTTCATCTATATTTTTTTCATCTATAATTTTGCAAGGACAGTTGATATCCTCCACTTTTATTTGCAGCCCTAATACAGATGTCAATAGAGGCTTCAGACAAATTCATCTTTTCTGGCACTGATATAATCTCCTATTGTTAAAAGTAGAAAAATCCCACCATTCATTGGTGCACATTTATTACTGTAAGTGTGAAAACTTGTCCCCATGTGGTAGCATTTGTTGCAACACAATCCTTGTAAAACTTCATGCAGCAGAAACACTTCATTTCCTACAGAAGCGTATTGCATTCACCAAAGGAAAAAAAAAGGTTTTCTCATAATTACGAGATCAGTATCTCGGTATATCTAAATAATAACGAGATACTGATCTCGTAATTATGATCTAGTAGGGGTGTGCATTGGCACTGCCCTCACGATTCGATTCGATTACGATTCACCAGGTAACGATTCAATTCAATTCGATTCTACGATGCATTGCGATGCATCAAAATCCCATTGACTTAGTAAAATCCAAAATGTGCCCAGATATCCGCTTTCCAAGCTTTTGGGTGCGTTTAATTAGGCCTGCAGTCTGTCGGGGTCATCTCCCTCACGCCTCAGCCATCTTGATTGTTGTTGGTATGCCCCGGAAGTAATTGAAACTTCATCCATTTGAGGCCAGAAAATAAACAGTGACATAATTGATTATGCACGTTGCCGCATCGATGCTGAATCATGCATGCCCCGCATTGCAATGCATCGCTGAATCGATTATTGTTGACACCCCTATGATCTAGTTATGGTTCTTATATTAACTGACTAATTATGATCATTTTATCTATATATTTGGTTATAATTACATGAGCTAATAATGTAGCATCTCTCAGAAAACTGGTCTTCATGATTACTTCTTACATCTGCACCTGTTCCACTGAACAGTTCCCTGTACCGAGGTCTGACCTGATAGGCGTTGGAGTTCCGCTCCTTTTTTTTCACTTCATTAATAAAGTACCCAGAATTAACCCTAGGATTACTACCTGTGCAGTAAACATGCAGCCTTATGACCAAACGTGGAAATCCGTCAACGGCTCCATTAATACAGATTCCACACGGTTGTAGTTTCTCATATGAATCATGTTGCATGAAGTTCAGACCCGGGTTTCTGTAGAGACGTAAGTTTTAAACAATTCTGAGGCCTCAGCTATACTCCTTGAGGATCCTCAGTTCTTTGGGCTGTTTTAAATGCTCCTGCAGGAACAGTGCGACTTCCAGCAAGTCAGAGTAGAGCAGGCTTTTCGCCTAATGCTGACAAACTAAAACTAATTCCATCCACATTGAGGAAACTCACTACATTGTGTGCAGAATTATTAGGCAAATGAGTATTTCAACCACAATCATCCTTTTCATACATGTTGTGCTACTCCAAGCTGTATAGGCTTGAAAGCCAACTACCAATTAAATAAATCAGGTGGTGTTCATCTCTGTAATGAGAAGGGGTGTGGCCTAATGACATCAACACCCTATATAAAGTGTGCTTAATTATTAGGCAACTTCCATTCCTTTGGCAAAATGGGTCAGAAAAGACATTTGACAGACTCTGAAAAGTCAATAATTGTCAGATTTCTTTCAGAGGGGGAGCAGCAGTTTGGAAATGGCCATTTGCCATGAACCGCTTGATTGTGCAATGATCCCACTTCAAAAGCTTGGCAAACAGGGGCGCAAGAAGGGTGTCGAAAAAAGAAGACGCAAAATAACTCCCCATGAATTGAGAAGGATGAAGTGTGAAGCTGCCAGAAAGCCATTAGCCACCAGTTGGGCCATATTTCAGAGCTGCAACATGTCTGGAGTGCCGACAAGCACAAGGTGCCCCATACTCAGGGACGTGGCCATGGTAAGGAAAAGCGAAAAAAAGCCACCTTTGAACAAGACATACAAGACAAAACGTCAAGATTGGGCCAAGAAATATCTCAAGTCTGATTTCTCCAAGGTGTTTTGGTCTGATGAAATGAGAGCGAGTCTAGATGGGCCAGATGGATGGATGGGCACCAGGCTGGATCAGGAAAGGGCAGCAAGTTCCTTATCGTCTCAGACACCAGCAAGGTGGAGGTGGGGTAATGCTATGGGCTGGTATCATCAAAGATGAGCTTGTGGGACCTTTTCGGGTTGATGATGGAGTCAAGATCAACTCTCAAACCTACAGACAGTTTCTGGAAGACACCTTCTTCCCAAACAGTGGTACAAGAAGAAGTCGACCATCATTCAAGAAAAAACATGATATTCATGCAGGACAATGCTCCATCACACGCATCAAAATACACCACAGCGTGGCTGGCCAGAAAAAAGTCTAAAAGGAGAAAAAAATAATGACATGGCCCCCTTGTTCACCTGATCTGAACCCCATCAAGAACCTGTGGTCCTTCATGAAATGTGAGATCTACAGGGAGGGAAAACAGTGTCTGGGAGGCATTGCTGCACGCAATGTGGATCGCAAACACATAAAGACACTGACAGAATCTATGGATGGAAGGCTTTAGAGCGTCATACTGAAGAAAGGAGGCTATATTGGTCACTGATTTGTTTTTTTGTTTGTTTTTTAATGTCGCAAATGTTTATTTCTGAAATTTGAGTTGTTATATTGGTTTACCTGGTGAAAATAAACAAGTGAGATGGGTATATATTTGTTTTTTATTGCGATGCCTAATAATTCTGAACAGTTATATTTACCTGTACACACAGACATCCTCATAAAATGGCTAAATCTAAAAAAAAACACATCAACTTCCAAAAAATATGAAACTTTGATATAAAGGAGTCTTTTGGGTTGATTGAGGATACCATTGTGGCCCAATAATAAGAATAATCCTCAAGAATACAAGTTAATAATTGTGCACACAGTGTATTTTCCAGTGTCGCATACCTAAAAGGAAATAAAAGCATATTAATCATTAACAGCCCACTCATTGTTCACGTTTCATGTAGCGTAGCTCAGCAGTGATTGTCCTTCCTGATTTCAATATTATGAGATAGAGAGAAGATCTCATAATAATGAGATCAGTGTCTCGTAATTATGAGAAAAAATCTCATAATTACGAGATTTTGATCTCAATATTATGAGATAAGCTGATTTTTTTCTTTCCTTTGGAACATGATTTAGATTTTTTTTAAATATAATTTTCCACATTTTCATTCAGTTGCTGAAAATTCTTGATGCTGACTCTCTTATTGCTGAGTCCTTCCACCTAAAATAAAATGTGCAGAATGTCTGGCACTGAAATGCATGAAAAAGCAAGGCCTTCACTGTCAGGGTTTTTTTTTTTTAAGCAGCATTGGTTGCTCTGCACATTGATCAATGTTTTCTAGTGCTACCACAGATCCATGATTAACCCGGCTACATGCTTTAATGCACCCATATACCACTACAGTACACGGGAAGCTTTTGAGTCGTATGCCTGCAAGAAGCAAGATGCTCCCTTTCATCTTTGGCTCAGAAAAACAATAAAAAATGTGGATCGATCAAAAAACACTAAAATGTTTTTCATATTTCCTTGTTTTACTTTAAATTTGCCTTAAACAAAGCTCTATTTTTTTTAAGTTGTGAATAAAGTGCTGAAATATTTGTTGAGTTGTTTTTTACTTTTTCAGATCTCAGTCTTCGTCTTCGTCGTTCTTATGGATTTTGTAATTTCTGTGACTTTACTGTATTTTTTTTAAAGGTTTTAATTATATGTTTGTTACATTTTTTTTATTATTTATAAATCAAACACTATTTTTTCTTCTGAGGACTTTGAAATTATCTGATCTTTTTCTATTTCTAAAACTGTAAAATTCCAACCTGAAGTGTACACAAAACAAAAGAGAGAGTTAATTATATCAACATTTATTAATAAAGTCAAAATGTTATGAGGAATTAAACCACAGCATGGCTGCACCTTTAAGACCCACCTGTCTAACTTTATCAGCCCCTCACATCAATTTTAATAGGGAGTTCTGGTTGATTGTTTTTGCAGTTTCACTTAAAAAATATGCAAACATTTTTGGCATTTACTTAATCACATTTAGTTACTTTAACACAATTGTTTCATGTTAGCAGGGTAGGACATAAAATAATTGTGTTAACGTAATTAAATATTATTAAGTAAATCCCAACAGCTGTTGTTTTGTTTTTTTCTGTTCCCTTCAGTTCATTAACATCCAACGATGTTTGTTTATTTTTACCCCTTTCCTTTTTAAGATCCATCCAGAGCATTCTTGTTGCATTGTACTGCTATAGTGCAGACTTTCAGCTGTTGGGTTAATGTCTCCAAATAATCTGCACCACCACCTCTCAATCACACTGACCTGCCAGCAAGAGAAATCGAGTTGTTATTCCCTGTGTTTTTACTATTTTATCCTTCGCCACAGTCTGTACTTTCAACATGGCAGACTGTCATGGCGGTTCGCCAACGGGTGACCAGCATTAGGAATAAACTAGTATAAAGACTTTGCTTATGAAAATCTCTCTGATTACTTGTAGAGGTAATAATATACTAATAACAAATATGTAAAGCCAGTCATCAATTTCAGGCAGTGAAAAAGAGGAATAGTTAATGTCCCCTTTATGTGTTGCAATAAAATAATAAAAGCTGAATTAATTCAACTTCCATGTGCACTTTTTTCATGGTTTGTGCTCAGGGGCTCCTGTCTGTGTGTTAGCTTTTGTTTGTCTCCTCTTCCCACCTCAACAGGAGGCGCCTGGTTCCGGTCCTCGCCTCCTCACACACACCTGCTGACGGTTTCCTCATGAACGGAAACATGATTAGCCTTCATTTTAGCAGTGAGTTCTTTGCGGAGCTGAATGCGCACTGAAAATGAAGGCTAACCATGTTTTGCGCAGTACTATTCTCTTTAAGCTGCCTTACTACCAACTACCTTGAGTGGTCAGAGTGTTTCGCCTGGTTTTGATACTCTAGCCAAGCTCAGTTTTTCTGAGTAAGACTGAGTTACCTTGTCAACCTGAGTTTAACTTTGCTTTTGTCTGCTGCCTTTGCAGGAAGTCATCCTGCAAACTGGACCTTTTCGGACCTCCACTCCCAGGAGGGATCAACTGAGCCTTAAACTGAGCCGGGGATTCAAACAGGAGGTTTGAATCCCAGATCCTCTGCTTCAAATCAACAAATCAAATTTCCCACTGTGCCTGAACTAATAGTCTGTCTTCCCCTCATCTTCCAGTTCCGTTCGAGCAGAGTTCAGATAAACTCTGCACCGAGCTTAACATCCTCAGTTAAACACGTCAAACTTTTCATCCGTTGTTCTCTGTTTTGGTTTCACTGCATGTGGGTCCGAACCTTAGATAAATCATGACAGTTTGTAAAAATGGCAGCTCCCTGCCTCTGCAGTAGGGTGTCTTGGTGTCTTGTCATTTTGTACTTCTCCAACTTACATTGGAGCTCATGGTTAACTCAAAGAGCCAAAGCTGCCCAGCTTGTGTTTAATTCTCTCCAAACACAGTGCTTTACTGTCAAACCTTCATCTGTTAAAAGAACGTTTCTCCAGGCATCTTGTTCTTTCAGATGCAACTTGTGAAAACCTTAATTTTGGCATATTTTTAAAGATTTCCTTGGAAACCTTCCCAAAAGAAACATTGTACCGTTATAAACTTTAACATTTATCATGGTAACTAGAAGCTTGTCTGGTTGAGATTGAGCTCTTGGATTTTGTGTAATTATTTGCACAGTCTGACCTTTGGGTGAATTTAATGAAACATCAGCTCCTGGGAAAATTGCCAATTTAAAATGTGTGAGTATTCGTTCTTTCAGTATTATTGAAGAATTTAAGGTCTTTGAAAAATGACTTGTGACCCTTCGTAAATTGATTGGTAGGTCCCTGATGTCTCTGCAGACGGGAGAAACAACAATAACTGCTTCGTTCATAGAGGTGGTCACATTAACAATTATCCTAAAAATGACTGCAGGCTGTTACTTGGCTTAGATCCTATCAAGGTGTTAGGAGTCTCCTTTTCAAAAGCAAGTCTTAACAAAAAAAAATGTGTTTCTGGCTTGTTTTTGCCAGAGAAAAGCGTAAATCTATGATAACAGATGAATGAAAGTAACTGATGAAATATTTGGGATCTGATTAAAAGATAAAATTCCTAAAATGAACGAGGGTGTTCTTTCATTTTTCAGAAAGCAACTTTGATTTTAAAGATCAGACACGTCCGGATAGAGGGCACACATGGTGGGAGCCATTCTGATTTAGCTTGTTAATATATTTTTAGGCCTGAGCAGCGACAGCGCTGCGAAGGCCTATTGTATTTCGAAAGTTTCTTATGAGGCCCGAGCAGCAAAGCGCTGCGAAGGCCTATTGTATCTGTCTGGTTTCTTATTATTATTCTTTTGCCCATCTAAACGCATTTTAAGGGGAAGTCGCATATTTAAAACCTAACCAACGCGATACAGTTAAATAGTATCAAGCAAGTGAAAAGCCTATCAAAAATGGGAAACCAAATGTCTGCACAGCCGCCCCTAAATTGAGACAGGCCAAAGTGTTAGTCACAGAGATTTGAACTTTCACATAGGTAGATCTCCTCAAACCATGAATAAAGTCTTTTGGAGGTATGCCCCTAAAACCCACAGGAAGTCAGCCATTTTGGGTCAAAGTGCAAGTTTTGGCCATTTTCATTGTTCTTGGTTTTACTATATGTGCCTGGAGCTGTGCTTTAAGACGCCTCCGAACAGAAATCTGATCCGTCAAAGCCCATTAAACGAGGAATAAATCCTCAAGGTCAGCGTTTCCATTAGAAATCAGTGAAATGAGAGATTTTCAGAATCACAGACAAAAACAAGCCACATTCATAAAAAGTTCCATTTATTTCCAAGTGGTTTTATTTACAAATCTTACAAATATGCATTATTTGAGTGTAGACCCGCATCAGAAAGATGAATAAAACATCCCTATAAATAACCCATCAGCGTTCAATTTCAGATGCTGAGACTTCGAAGCGTTCTCCTTGTTTTTAATGCTGGAGAACAAACGAGCAACAAGCCTGTACCGAACCAGCGAATGCATTACAGGCCCATTCCTGCTCTACAGGATTACTGGGTGGAGGGAATTCAAATGTGAGTCCATCTTGGCTTTGAGTTAATCCCATCAGAGCCAGCAGCAGTGCATCGCGACTACAGTACTCCCAAGCCTGCTGATGAGAGCCCACAGTGAAAGGAAGAGGGACGCATGACACAAGAATGAGGGGAATCTTCGTTAAAAAACACTAAAAAACACTCACTTCTAATGCACAAAGCAAACTATTTATACAGGCTCTTAAAGCACCACATCTTATAATACTAAGTGGTAACATTTAATTGAAAAGAAAAGTTACACAGATAGAAAACTAAAACAAGACATTATGGAGTTAGTGCTCCTTTAAAGCTCATGAGGCCATTTCAAATATATGTATATATATTCCCTGGGATACTAAAAATAGCCTGAGTTATCCTCTTTAATTATTATGCATGTCCATATGACATGGCGGCCGCCTCTTTAATTACCAAAGACGTGCTTTAATGCTATCGTCATTTCAGTCTGGGTCTAATATCCTCCTCCTTTATGGAAAACAAAAGGAACACCTGAAAAATATCTATCACACCAGTGTTTTCAAGCCTATATGTTAATATCAAGATATCTGCCATCTTTTAATAAAGTCTTATCAGTACGAGGACTGGGCTGGTCAGAAGTTTACTTGCACTCAGGTTTTAGGAAGAACCTGTTTCACTCTTTCCAAACCAGTTTTATTTCCTGCTTGAACACTTTACTGTGTCCAAGTTTTAAAGGAGAAGTTCGGTCAGCAAGGAATAATCAACGGATCATTATCTATACCTAAAACTAATATGTTTGCAGTGATTTAATTAATTTTGCGTTAATCAGGAAAAAAAAGAAGAAAAAAAAGTCCGGATTTGGGACATTTTTGCCCAAATATATAATAAAACCTCCCCTCCTGCCATCTTCCAGCAGTGGCGTCACGGGGTGCGGTAAGGCTAGCGCCATTCTCCCGCTTTACAAGCAAAATCAATGGGAACTACTAGGCACATCTGCAATCAA
The DNA here is from genome assembly GCA_018398635.1 of Cyprinodon brontotheroides. Lineage (NCBI taxonomy): Eukaryota > Metazoa > Chordata > Actinopteri > Cyprinodontiformes > Cyprinodontidae > Cyprinodon > Cyprinodon brontotheroides. Next base: position 4,098,880 of record JAGKQL010000052.1, read on the forward strand.
CAACAATTATTGAGATTTCCGCGGACTTCACCATTGAAATTCACCAGAGCTATAGTGAAGGCAGCAATGCCGTGCATGGCAGCTGGATGCTGGAATACATCGGGGAAAAAGTGAAAAAATGAGTTATTCCACCTTTCTGATTCCCTGATCCTCCACGGGCCGGGTTGGTGGTTGGATGCGTAGCGAACACTGCAAAAACGAGCTAGAAATAAGTACAAATTTCTTAAATTAAGTGTATTCACCCTTAATTTGAGTAGGTAAATTAGATAATTTGCCAATGGAATGAGTATTTTTACTCTTAAAATAAGATAATTAGATAATATGCACTTGAAATAAGTGAATTCAACTGTGTTTTCTTATTTTAAGTGTAAATTGTCTTGTTCCATTGGCAAAATGTATCTTTTACACCCTCAATCCAAGAACAAATGCACTTATTTTAAGAAAAAATGACTTATCTAGATTTAGATTTTTTGCAGCGAAGAGGGAGGATTTGCCATCGAACGTCTGGCCAGAGAAAAAACACGTAATATGTAGCCAACATTTGGAAGAAGAATGTTTTCAAGATGACTTGGACAATAGCGCGTTGTGACAAACACCAGATACAGCACTGGGACTTGATCAACAGCTGATACCGCACCGTGACGTCACAAACCAGTAGATGGCAGTAGTGTTCTTTGACAAACATGAATGCCTCCAGTAAAGCACATTCAAATAAAATGCCTCCTAATTAAAAACACTTATCATTTATTGAACAGTATGTTATAATTTCATATTTAGTACTTTCAGAAGTTTGAATTCTGAATATGACGAACTTTTCCTTTAACTATTTGACTCCTGACATGTCAGAATTGTAACAAACTGGTTTGGATAGGGTTTTAAATTACCATCAATTGAAAAAGGTTTGTTCAGAAACGGCGAAATCAGAGGAGTTGGACTTTTTGTTTTGTCTAAAGTTGCTCAGACCTTACATTTTTAAAAACCAGTGAACTAGTTGAAATGCTAGATTTGTGGCAGAAGTCTAGCTAAAATGGGTGGATGTTACCATTTATAATGAAAGGACTCCACAAATATCCAGATCTGATAAAGCTAGCTGAATTTACAGAATCCAAAGAATTCCAAGATTTTATTTTGTTTTACATTCTTGAAGTTTAACTGGGTGTAAACTTCTGACTGGTCCCGTAGACGTAACGAGGCAGCATCAATAAGGAGAAAACTTCTGCCGCTCTGATTTCTTCGTACCAGAAGTCGGCATTTTTGCAGTGTAAGCGGCTAAACCCTGAGTTAGGCCAGAAGCTGCTGCTGGATGGACGGTCAGGAGAGGAAGAGTTTTCATGCCAAGCAGGCTGGAAACAGGGAGGGCGTAGTGTTGGCTCTGGATGCCTGGTAAGGTGGAGGGGGAGTGGACGTTAATGGTGGAGGGAGTGGGGGTGTTGGCCGCCAGGACAGCCATGGAGGTGGCGGCAGAGGAGGCGGTGGGGACAGTCTGAGAGAAGCTCATGTTGAGGTCAACGGGGGTCGCAGAGGATGCAACCTGCATGGTGTATTTAGCCATCTCCAAGCTGGGGAGTCGGGAGGATGATGGAGGGGTAAGAAAGATGGTAGAAAATTAAAAAATGGAGGAAAGGTTGGAAAAAGAAGGGAAGGAATGGGAGAAATAAGAAAACACAAAAATCAAATAAATGGGTAAAAAAAAATGAATATAAAGAAAGCAGTGAAGATGAGGATTTTTTTTATGCAGTCAAGAGAACAGGGCAGTGAGTTGGAACAAATCCAGCCTCACCCAGAAACACAACAAATCTGCCCTTTACAGCAGCATGCTGTTTGGATGTCTTATCATCAGGCTGCAATGTGAAGCACCGCAGGACGTGGCTGCCCTGCGTAATGTCTCACCTGGCGTTGATGAGGTACTGGGCCACGCCGATGCTGGCCGGCGAGCCGCTGATCGTGACTTGGCGCATGGCTGAGCCATCAGTGGCGCTGGCAATTTTGATGTGAGCTCCAGAGACCTGGCGAATCTCATTGATCTTGCTTCCTTGTCTTCCAATTATGCAGCCAATAAACTAGAGGGAAGAGATTGAAAGCATGTAAATAACAAAAGCGCTCATATTTCAGAGCTGTCCAGGAATTAGATCTGACATCAAAAGAAAGAAGAAGCTGCTGCAGCGACAGCAGAAACAGCCCTGCCTGTAATATTTTAGTAACAAAGAATGTATTCATCTAAGTTTATTTCCTAGAAATGAAGTAGGATTTGATTGCAAACTGGTGGGATCGCAGCAGTGGAGGATTGACTTTTAATCTCAGCTAATTCTCAGCGTTTCTGTGACTTTGCTCATTTGTTTTCTACTTAAACATTTTAATGTGATGGTCTGTAAATAGAGTAAAGCAGCGTGCTCTGTCTACCAACCAGCACCTCTGAAACTCAGTAATTACCATGTCAAATCTTTCTCGTTTGTTCTATGCGTGGTGTTGACTGACAATTCACAATTTTAGGGAAAGGTTACTTGCTTGACTCTCTCATGCTTCTGAGTCGGTTGCCTGGTAACAACAAGACTCAAGAAAGACAGCATTCCAGCTTGGAAAATGGTCGGACAAGCCCTTTGTTGTTTTTGCATTTCATTAAACTGACACCTATAACAAGAAGAGCAAGATCAGGGTTGAGTGGTCTTTGTTTTTAAACTTTAAGTCTTTAGTTGGTGGCTGCTTGCAGCTGATAACATGACAAGAGTGTCAACATGAATGTAAGTTTAGTTTTCCATTATCTGATTTGCATCCCTTACCGATTTTACACAGGTTTGAAATCATGGCAGATATTTTTTTAACCTCTCCCAGGGCCAAAATTACACATACAGGCTTAAATATAGTTGTGCTTGAAAGTTTACAAAAGCCTTCCACAAAAAAAGACAAAAACAAGGCAAAAAAAATCAGCTGCCAGTGTAATAAATCGAAATTGAAAAAGTAACAAGAAATAAATAATCTAAAAATGGAAATATAAATACTAGACGTTCCAGAGATATGAGAATTTTCGTCAATCCCCCCAACAGTACTTTACAACTCATGGAGAACCATTCCACCCCCTTCAGTTTCAGTTTTAGCTCAAGCCTCTGCTATTTGTAATGAAATATAACTAGGTCTACGTCATCTGTGGAGGATAAAAAGTGCAAAATTAAATAAATAAATACAGCATTAAATAAATAATTAAATGTGTCAATAATTAATTAAATGTGGAGATTAAATAAATAAATGTGTCATTCATTAATTAAAACCACGTCACTAATATAAAGTGCCACAATTAAATAAATAAATACAGCGATAATCAATAAATTAAATGTGTAATTCATTAAATAAATAAGGAATTAAATATATGAATGTGTCATTAATTTAATAAAATACGTCTTCAGTTTTTACAAAATATATATATAATTATTTCAGTGTGCATTTAATTATTTCATGGTCCTGTGTGCAGTGCATGAAACCATTAAAAGAATCACTGTCAAACTCACCCATCAAAGTTAGGAGGCGGGGTTAACGCGCGGTGAGTCTCTATAATCGATTTGCTTTAGCTGTCGCAGGGTGATGACCAATCAGGTGTTAGATAACCGCCCCCTAACTTTGATGGGTGAGTTTAATGCTGCTTTGAAATGAAATCACACTGAAATAATTATATATATATTTTTTAATAAAATGAAGGCGTAAAAAATAAATATGGTTAATTCTATATTTAGTTAATAGATACACGATGTTTATGGCTGTATTTATTTTATTTGTGGCACTTTATATTAGTGACGTGGCACGTGGTTCTTATTAATGAATGACATTTATTTATTTAATTCCACATTTAATTAATTATTGACACATTTAATTATTTACTTTATGCTGCATTTTATTTATTTTAATTTTGGCACTTTTTATCCTCCATAAAGACCGGCCCTGTCTGCTTAAAAAATAAAAATGCACATGCACAACCCTGTTAAATGCACGCCTATTAAATGCGTGCACAGGGCACCACCTGCACGAGATGCTGTTTGCATCACTCATAGAAGCTCAAGCCGGACTTACACTGGGCCATTTTTTCCCCTTTACGGGCCGACTTTCTAATTAGATGCGAGACACCGTCGCGTCATTCGTGTAGTGTACAGGGGGCAGCAGCGAGGTGATCGGCCTCGCATGACCACCTCCCGATCGGGAATCGTGAGGTCGGGAGAAAAATACAGCTGGTTACCATGGACAAAATCACGGCTCGGTCGCAAACAAACCCTACTTCTTCTTCTTCCTCTCAGACAAAAACAGAAGCATTGCAGGGGTGCAAAGTGAAATGGAGTTCTTTTCTGTAAAATTGACCGGAAGCCCGTGGTAGCCATGTTTGCTCAGTCATGTCTTTGTCCAAATATGTTTTGACGCAACCTTTTCTTTTTAGGGCTATTAGCACCAAAATTGCACAAATTGCAAGGCAGCGCTTCACTCTAGTGAGCTTCATATTCCTCTTCTACTCAATTAGTTTTCGGATAGACGCATCTGAGTAGCGCCATCTCACCGCGTGGAGCTGAGTCCGCCGTGTGGTTTGTAGATGTATGGTGTGAGCAGGTAGACGCATCAGAGCATCGTACACAGTGTGAGAACATCTATTGTGAGCTCTTAACTCATACTGTATAATGAAAACCCTGCAGTTTTATCAACAGTGTGAGCTGTAGCTGTGTGCAACAATTGAAAACTCACACACCGCCTTATGCTCGGCTTACTTCCAAAAGAAATCCTTGCAAAAGAAGATTTTCAATTTTTTCACTATGTCAGATTAACCACTGTTAAGCAAAAATGGGGATGAACACGTAGGCGATCTCTAATGTGAACTTATCACCAAAATGATTGACAATTAGGAGGACCGTTTATTTCATGATCCACACAGGAAAAGAAAATCCTCCACTATACCTTTTAACCAGTTCCAACCATCTATCTGCTGATTTTAGGTGAAGGTGAGGAGTTAAGAGGTTTTCCCTTCATCATGCTGCCACCACCATGCTGAGAGTTGATACGGTGTTCTTAAGTTTAAAAAAAGTCTTTCCTGACTCTTGCAACCATTAATCTTGTAAACAAGCTCAATATTTGTCTCTTTCTTACCCAAAAGCCTTTCAAACGCTACTCCTGACACTTAAAAAACCCTGCCTTCACTCATCCCAGCTTCTATCTATCGATAATGAATGAACCATGCCTATAAAAACTGGTCTGGTCCGGTAAAACCAAAAGACAGAGTTGAACCCTCACCCCTCCAGATAACAGTTACAGCTGGAAGGAAAACCAGAAGCTATTTGCTACCAGCAGATAGTTAAGATGCAGAGAAAATTAAAAGCTGAATGAATAAAAGTTGTATATTAAAAAGAAAGGAAGGAAAATACCTGCATGGATTTTACAGCTTTTTAACAAATGTTAGATTCACCCAAAAAAGTTAATTAATCTTAAACCTCTAGTCACACCTTAATGCATTAAGCACTCAAATAAATTAGAGCTGATGAATATGTAATGGTTGAATTTACAAGTGGAAGGAACTTTTAACTGAAAGCCATCCATTTATTGTCCAAACCAGAAAGTGTCCAAAATTTCTCTGACCTGAAAACTGGTAAAATTAGTGAAGTCATGACCCAAAACAATTGGTTAATGAAACATTGAGGGGGTAGGTTAGAGAGCAGGGCTTGTGCTCTGAGAAGGCACCCCGGGTTCGGATCCCCACAGCCTCCAATCCACTGGGGTCCCTGAGCCAAGACCCTTAACCCACATTGCTCGAGGCTGCACAATGGCAGCCCACTGCAGCAAGGGATGGGTTAAATGCAGAGGTGAATTTCCTCAGTGTGAGATTAATAAAGTACAATATTGAAAATATAAAAACAAATCTAAAAGAAACAGGATGCAAGCCAAATTGCTTAAAGCTACAGTGTTTAATTTTCAGCGACATCTACCGTCCAACTGCAGACGCAGCAACATGAAGACATCTCCCCCACCCCCGCCCCGGCTACAGCAAGCCTTTGGCCGGCGAAGCACGGGACAAAATGGAGTCTTCCGATGACGTCCATAACGCCCCCCACCTACGCGCCTTGCTGAGGTTTGTTTACATAGATAATTTTAATACTTACCTCTATTATTCGGTACCGTCTCAGTTCCATCTCTCTCTCAACTTGCGGTAGTAGCTGGCGTCTGGAGTCTTTGCCCCGATGCAAGCTGGTTTGTTGGCTCGTGCACGCCGTGGATGCCAAGATGTCTGCCTCCATGGCTAGGTGAGACCAGCTCCATGTACATGTATTAGGGAAATAATTTAGCAATTCTAAGCGCAAATATTAAGCCGTTAAAGAGGCTACGAGGCGTAGATGATGATAAATTTCAACATATAGTTACATGTATATAATATATTACATTTCTGGACCGTGATATCCCTGTAATTATTACACACTGTAGCTTTAATTCTGTTCATGTTTAAATTATAGTTTTATAGCTATAAGCATCCATCTATTCTCTATCACGCTTATCCCTGCTGGGTTGTGAGGGTTGCGGGTGCCAATCTCCAGCTGTCTACGGGTGAGAGGCGGGGTCCACCACGGACAGGTTGTCAGTTCATCGCAGTATCTATATAACCTGACTCCACCAGATGGATTTGCTCCGTTGAAGTAATTTTTGGGGAAGAAATACTGGTTAGCTAATTGGCCTATGTTGGCCAAATAAACCAGTAAGATCCTTTGAAGCATATGATGTACTGACAGAGCAATGGCCGAAACACAACCACAGAGCTCTTTGCGAGGAAACCAGTGGGGAGAAGAGCAAAAACATCTTTTCCTCTGAGAAAAGCCTCCAGAGC
>JAGKQL010000052.1:4106114-4148757 GCA_018398635.1 Cyprinodon brontotheroides
TTTTGTCTGTCAATATTCTCCACCCAGAACTCCTCATGTGGAAATATTTTAGTTTCACCTGGTTTATTTAGACATCACTCAGCCGCGCACTGAAGGGCCAGCTGCTTCACCTACAAGCTGCCCTGCATCAGTTATTAATACGCTGGATAACAATAACCCTTTATCATTAAAACCTATATAGCTTACTGTCTGACTGTTTAAATAGCTCCTTATGTATAATTTCTTTTTCAGTGGCAGCATCATCTACAAACACAAATAACAACACTGAGAATAAGCCAAAGTGTATTCAAATATAAAATCACTTTTGCATCACCATTATAAAAGACAATATAACACTATCTTATCTGTAATTTAATAATATCCAAAAATAAAACAGCCAGATTCAAGCATTTTTACACAGTGACATTACCGTTTTTGTACTTAATTTACTTATAGACTGTGTGGAAATCTATGTAAGATAAAATCAATGTTAATATTCTTCATCTGTTTGTTCTTGTTCCTTTATCTTATTTCTAGAAGTATAAAATAGTCAATTAAATCACTATTATTATGTGGAGCCCAATTATGCTTTTAAACGAAAAAAAAGCAGATGTTTAGGAGCCATTCCTTTGTTGTTATACCCATAAGAGAAATAACAGCTGTTAATAATTATACCTGAAATTCCTCAAAAGAGTCATCAAAAAATGAAAAACAGTAATATCAATCTTAAATATCGGTAAAAAGGAAACCCCTCACATTTTTCTTTTAGTTGGCTGTATAAGAATCAGAAAGCTTTCGATGGCTTACAGCCTTTATTTGCCCATTTTTCCAACAGTCTTCTTCAGAACCCTGGCTGACCTGGCAGTAATTTTGTTTTATAAAAGAAAAAAAAAGGTTTTGTTTTTAGCATACATGATATTTCATTTTTTCTTGTTTTTTTTTTATTGGGACTTGTTTTTGTAGCCTAATATTAATTGGAGTAAATCCGCAGCATTCTAGTGAATATATTTCTTAATGTTGTGCCTAAGCACGCGACTAGAAAACAGCCAATCAGAGGGAGAGAAGGCGGAACCTTAAGGCAGAACAAATCAATGAGAGTGGAGCTAAACAGCGCAGCACAGTGCCCATGCGCTGCTACGTGAAAGGGACAGGGAGAGACCAGGCAGAGGAGCTGCGGAGTGAAAAAAGAAGCCACTGCTGCAACAACAACTACTGCTGTAAATTATAAACATGTTGCTCACATCCAATTATTGGTAGGGACAATTAGGTCGGTTCAAAATGTTGGTAGGGACATGTCCCTATGGTCCCTATGCAAACCTACGCCCATGACTGCGACACAGGACCATGACATAAATCTGTTTTACAAGTTTGACAGATTCTCTTCATATTGATTAACAGAACAGTGTGCTGTAGTCCATCAGCCACTATACAGACAAACGAGAGACAATGACAACAGTCTAACGAGACAATGTTTTAAATGAAAATGTTAGAATATATTTTCCTGATTAAAAATGTATGCATTATGCAAAAAAAAGAAAAGGCTGGTTCGCTATAATAGTATCACAAGTTTGCTGATCACTACAGATCTACAGTTTAGGTGCAACTTTTAGGAGATATTGAGCCAATTATTAGTAGAGGTGAATGTATTCATATATTTCAAAAATCCTCAGTTAAATCTGTATAGATATACACTGTAAAAACATTTCTGCCAGGAACACTAAAAATGTTAAAAGTAGCACTAAACGTGCAAAATAAACTGCTATTAAGTCTGATATTAATGTGACCATTAAGTAATACTCAGTTACACCTTTAACATCAAATATATGGCAATACAGTTGGTGATTTTATGAAGAATTGTTTGTCAACCTTGGGAATGGTAAATACAACAGGTACTTCCTGTTGTTGTATATGAACAGTTGAGTACTTACATCGTTGGGTATTGCCAGCTCCTGTGTACTCGTTGGTGCAGAAGCATCCAGTCCTGCAAATTAGGACAAGAAACGTCAGTAACGGATTTTGCAGTTAATTTACTCATTCATGAAGTTAAAAAAAATCAACATGGCTTGTTTATTACTATTATATAGCTCAGGCAAACAAATGAATTAAGAAAATTAACAATATTTCTGCATATATGTATTGTAACTTAAAGAGTTCATCTCGCCGCAGTTATAATATGGCTTTCACATAAAATGCTGTCTGAAAAATAAAAAAAAACTGTCAAATCTACTGATCAATTTAAATTAATCTCATCAATTTCACTTATTTCAGTCATTCAGCTCAAAAATTGAAGCTAAAAATATTCTTTACACTCAGAGTGATCATGTTTCAAGCATTTCATTTGGTTAATTTTTATTGATTGTAGTTTATAATCAAACAGAACTTCAAAATTAGTTTAGTACTAATAGAGAAGCGTTTTTTAAAGAAGTGCCTTCAGCTGGAAATACACTATATGATTTTTTGCTCTTTTCGGGACGATTCTCCAGTGCGTCCTATAGTGTACAGGGAGTAACGACCTGCTCCCAATCAGGAATCGTAAGGTCGGGAGAAAATCAAACAATTCAGTCGGTTTTCATAAGGTCTCATCAGAGCTTCGGGCCGCACATTGTGAGAACATGCATGGTGAGCTGTAAACTTTTAAACCCTGTGGTTTCGTCGTACAGTTTGAGCTGTAGCTGCGTGCAACAACTGAAAATATCACACATTGTATGCCCAGCTTTACTGATATAAGACATGCAAACAGCAATCCCCTGAAGAGACAGCAAGTGAAATGAGCGAGCTTTGTCCTGAATGGATAGCTAGACTCCCACACTGCAACGCCTCGTTCTTGACATGAGATGGCGCTCTGCTTATTGTAACTATCAGAGGAAGATCCAAGCACTTGAAACATCAGCTAGATCCAATCCAGTGGTCCAAGTGATTAGACAACAATGGAGTCTATTTGTTGGTCAATCCACACACGGTATACACAGTGTACACCTCCACCTTATGGGAAAAGGTGAAAAAGGTGTAGTTAGACTTTGACTGATTGTAAGAAATCCATAGTTTCTTAAAGGTATACTATGCAACCGGTGTTGATTTTCCAGCGAGGCTCCCCCCAGAGGCCGAAAGTAAAAGTGCACTGTCGTAAATATGCTCAGCTGTTCTCCTGGTTTCTCCGTCCAAGCCAGGCGTGGTTGTTTTTTGAGCTTAGCAGACAGGCGAACATAACTAATCACCATGTCTACAGCCGTAAGGGACTATTTTGTTCCAATTTTTGAGAGTTTGAAAATTCGCTGGTTCCGCCATGATAACTGCACAAATATCGCCACTGCGCTTAGCAACGAGCATGCCTTCCACTGGGGCGTGTAGCAGTTCTCGCCGTAAAGCAAGACCGACTCTCGCGATGCACGGCAGACTTCTGAGCCTGTGGGTGTGGGCCGAGGGCTCCTGCAATTGCAAGTATGGTATTTCCCCTACAGACCACCAGGGCGGTCCGAGAACTACCTTTGTTCAACCTGAAATGACCTCATTTAATCATCCAAAACGTTATGGAACACATTAAATAACTTTTTTAAGTTTAAAAAAATGTTGCATAGTATGCCTTTAATGCTGCAATAAACTCTGTTACTTGTCGGTACATTTTCCTCCACTTAATTTTCCATTTATCTGCTTACAAACAGCTAGCCCCTTTAGAAATGACCGTTTGTTATTGACAGAGATGGCAAAAGTACTGTACTCACTTTCGATACTTGAGTAAAAGTACAGATACTTGTGTTAAAAAATACTCTGTTAAAAGTGGAAGTACTGATTAAACTTCTTTACTCAAGTAAAAGTAACAAAGTACAGGCTTGTAAATTTACTTAAAGTATAAAAGTAAAAAGTAGAAACCACTTTTCTTTGCTGTTGCCTACATTTTAAATGGATGTCTGCCAATAGGACTAGATCTCTGTTGTGTTCATTTTCAATCATCTCCTCGTCCATGCTACTATGCTAACGCCATACGCCACCAAACTTTTAATGATTTGTCGCTAATCTGTCAATTCATCTTGTAGTGTAAAGGCCAAATGCAACGTGAGATTCCATCCAATTAGATTGAATTTGGTATTAATGACGTGAAAAATAATACTTGGTAACTCCATTGAAATGATTCAAAACTAAAAGATACTTGAGACAATTTTTTTAAATGTAAGGAGTAGAAAGTACAGATATTTGTGCAAAAATGTAATGAGTAGAAGTAAAAAGTCGCCATAAAAAATAAGTAGTAAAGTAAAGTAAAAATATAAGAAAAATCTACTTAAGTACAGTAACGAAGTATTTGTACTTCGTTACTTCCCATCTCTGGTTGTTAGAAATATATCACTCTCAGTAGTGTATCTATATAGTTTTAGTTTCAAATCTTTTGAGTTGAATTAATGAAATAAATGAACATTTTAATGATGTTCTAACCGATCGAGAAGCGCCTGTGATGCAATGTCATGTTTGTGGTTAGTTGGGGCAGAATAAATGAGTTTGGGACAACTGAGGTTGGGGATGGTGTGGCCAAGATGATGTTAGATTTAGAGGAGAAATGTTGTGAAGGTAAAGGACATTTTGGAGGGGATAACTGGGTGAATGGGGTAAAATTTGGGAGGAAATGAGAAACAGTGAGAAATATTTACTTGTATGCAAATATTCTGCTCTTTTTTTCACTTTTTCCTCCCCCTATAAGCTTACTTTTTTTTTCTCTATCCAAGTCTGTAACATATTCTCTTTTATTTCAGAGTGTAAATATCTCAGCAGCTAACTTTCAAGATTATTGACAAAGCAATCCTTTGGTGGCTTAACCTTTAAACTGACTGCCCTTTTCTCTTTTCTTTCATCTGCTAAAAGCAAATACTAGTAGAAAAGCCACCAACTACAAAGAAAAAAACCTGAGAGAGTCTGTAAACTCTGAGAGAATGGAGACATCCTCGATCTTCACTGAAGTGACAGCGTTGTATTGATGGTGTGATTTCCAAGAGGAGTGAAGACAGAGGGATAGATGGACTTCCCCGGGGGGCCGTGGGTACGTACCAGGAAAGGTAGGGTTGCTCTGCCCAAGGGAAGGGAGGGGGATATGCTGCATAGCCAACTGGTGAAGCTTGGTCAACTGCAGGGTAGGAAGGAAGTTAGAGCTAACCAATCAAAGTGGATTATTTCAGAGGAGCTGAAAACTACAATCTGAAGTTCACAAACATCACAGATGGTGTCAGTGTGAAAGAGATTCATCTGCCTTAGAAAGCATGCAGAATACAGACACATCCCTGGCTACAACTGATTATAGATCAGATCATTTCCATTTCAATCAATGCAGGTCACTACTGTGGGTTAGTGTTAGTAATGTCAACAGATCAGGGTTACTGAAGTTTCCTCTTTGCAGAGTGGGGCTCAGAAAGGGCGTATCGGTGTGCTTGGAAGGAGTGGGCAGGAGCAGATCATTAGAACGCGTGTCGTTCACTCGGGTGGGTATACTTACATCTTGATGTGCAAATGCATACTGTCCTGGAATAGCAAACGCCTGAAAGGACACAATATATGAGAGGTGAGGATACAGCATGCTGGAACATGCAACAGGAAATAGAAACTCTTTCAGATATTCTGAAGTGTGAGGACAGCACAGTGGAAATCCATTCCCTTCCACTTTTCCCTGGCTCTAATGCGTATGGATTTTGATGGAGAATCATCTAAATGTCATCTGCTGTTTTTTTGCCCCCTTTGACTGTGGCTTGAAATCCAATAATATAAACAGATGTCTGATAGGTCAGAGCGCACAGAGCCAAAATCCAGGACAGCAGCTTGCCAGGCAGTCGAGCACATGAACTTTACACGCAACCCATCTTTCAGGTTTCGCTCTGCCATGCCGCTATATTCAGAGTCTGACAATCGTAATACAGCCACTAACCTGTATGTATTGAAATTGGATTTCATATAACAGACTAAAGCAAGCTGGTGCATGATTGTGAACTGAAGGGAAAAGGGATTCATGGGTTTTATATAGAAAAATATGAAGATGGTGTCTATTTTGTATTCAACTCTAAACCTTTTCCAATAAAGCTGCCATTTTCCTGCTGGAAGGTAAAGCTCAGCCCCAGATGCAAGTCTTTCTCACAAGGTTTTCTATCTAAATGTCCTGTTTTTCACTTCAACCATTATTCTGATCTGTACTGAGGAGAACCTCCCCTACATCGTGATGGTATCACCACTTTTCATGATTGATAAGAAGGCTTACTTTTCCTCCACACATCTTAAAATCAGACATCTGTCTGGGTTGCCATGGGTCTCTAAGCCTTTTCTCTGATTCATGCTTTTTTTGGCCTACCTGTCCGTTTAGGTTGATAGCCAGGTATCAGTTAGTCTTAAATTCTACTTTTCATTTTTTCCAGAGATCGTCTGAACGGAGCTCTGTGAGACTTTTAAAGGTTGGGATATTTTTCTGCAACATAACCTAACTTTAAACTCCTCCAGGAGTTTCTTTCTGTCCTGTCTGCTGTGTTCATTGTCTTTTTGATGCTGTTGCTGAAAACTTTTGTCCTCTGGACTTGAATTAGGGGTATCATTGTAGAGAAAGACTTATACAAGAGCGTAAATACTTTCAAAACTATCATATGTACAGAAACAAAAACAGAATTAATAGAATTTTCCTGTCTTTGTTTTGGCTCCCTATATTTGGGGTCAGGAAACACGAAGTTGAGGCTCAAAAAAATAATTATCTGAATTATTCTATATGACCCCACAGGCATATGCAGAAATAATGACTACCGGTATACAAATAAATATATTTAAATGCCCCATTCCATCAACAGACGTACCAATAAATATCCATTTCGATAATAAAATGCACCAGAGACTTATTTCATATTTATCAAATGATTAAATATACCATAAATCATGAAATGTGGAATTGAAAATTCCAATTTTACATAAAAAAAAGTCAATTCTCTATATGGATACAGTAAATAAAGCCATTAAAAAATGAATGAACTATTTTTCTCCATATGTATAGAAATAATACGATGATTGTGTTAGTTTTTAGGATTCTACGGTGGCCTGGAGGTGCAAACCAACATTACAAAATCTAAAACACTTTTTAAGTTCCAAAACACATTATCATTTCAGAAAACAATAATGATCATTTGTTTTGGAAGTTGTAAAAGTGTTTTGTTTATGTAAATTTGTTTACTGAAATGATCATTTGTTTTGGAACTTAAAAAGTGTTTTTGTTTTTATGTAAATTTGTTTTCTGAAATTATAATTTTATTTTGGAACTTAAAGTGTTTCTTTAAATGTAAATTTGTTTTCTGAAATTATAATTTGTTTTGGAACTTAAAAAGTGTTTTTTTTATGTACATTTGTTTACAGAAATTATAATTTGTTTAGGAATTTGTAAAAGTGTTTTTTATGTAAATTTGTTTACTGAAATGATAATTTGTTTTGGAACTTAAAAAGTGTTTTTTTTTTATGTAAATTTGTTTACTGAAATGATAATTTTATTTTGGAACTTAAAGTGTTTTTTTTAAATGTAAATTTGTTTTCTGAAATTATAATTTGTTTTGGAACTTAAAAAGTGTTTTTTTATGTAAATTTGTTTACTGAAATTATAATTTGTTTTGGAACTTGTAAAAGTGTTTTTTTAAATGTAAATTTGTTTTCTGAAATTATAATTTGTTTTGGAACTTAAAAAGTGTTTTTTTATGTAAATTTGTTTACTGAAATTATAATTTGTTTTGGAACTTGTAAAAGTGTTTTTTTAAATGTAAATTTGTTTTCTGAAATTATAATTTGTTTTGGAACTTAAAAAGTGTTTTTTTTAGGTACATTTGTTTACAGAAATTATAATTTGTTTAGGAATTTGTAAAAGTGTTTTTTATGTAAATTTGTTTACTGAAATGATAATTTGTTTTGGAACTTAAAAAGTGTTTTTTTTTTATGTAAATTTGTTTACTGAAATGATAATTTTGTTTTGGAACTTGTAAAAGTGTTTTTTTTAAATGTAAATTTGTTTTCTGAAATTATAATTTGTTTTGGAACTTAAAAAGTGTTTTTTTATGTAAATTTGTTTACTGAAATTATAATTTGTTTTGGAACTTGTAAAAGTGTTTTTTTAAATGTAAATTTGTTTTCTGAAATGATAATTTGTTTTGGTACTTGTAAATGTTTTAGATTTTGTAATGTTGGTTGGCACATCCCGGCCACCGTAGGATTCACCAGGTTGCCATCATTTTGCCATTACAAATCTATATAATTACTATTTTGCAGGTTGCAGACGAGTGTAAATCATTGTAGAAGATCTCAATAGAATACACTAAAGTGTTTTTTAAATGTCAAACTGTAAAAGGAGCAGGTAAAATGAGAAATTAGACACTTAAACCACATTAGACTCTACCTCTTGCTTTAAATTGCCTCTTATTGCATCTTTGTTGCTTATTTGTTGTTTTGGATATTGCTCCGTGTTGCTCAGTGAGTTCATGAGAATCAACATTTTAATTTGTCTGCATGCCATGTATATATAAGAAAATTGACAATAAAATTTACTGAAGTAATTACATTCTGGCTTTAGCCTTCCTAACATTATGCCTTTATGATCTCTCTGCTTACATTGTCTCAACATTAATTCAGAACGGTATGTTCACCCAAATGAGTCCCTCTAGTGGTTAATGATCAGTGTGCTGCGGCTGAACGCTTTTATCCTTAAATTGTTTATATTGACCACTTACTTGTGCAGAATGCTGCGGTGCCAGTACAGCATGAGCTCCTGCAGCAAGGACCTTGGGACGGTAAGGAATGGTCGCTCCCTTCGGTGGAGACTGGAGGCACGGCCATGCAAACCAAAGAGGGAGAAAACATAATGCACTCCTACAGCTGGCAGTGGTGCATTTTATGTGCTACTTTATACTACTCAATCAGCATTTTTATGCCCCTTGCATCTGCAGTGAAAGGTACATGAGACCCTGAAGCAAATAAAGCTGCGAGCAAACCCAATAATGAGGATTAAGTTGAAACTTAAATCCAAGCCCAGCGCTTCACCTGATGCTGCAGGAATACATTAACAGTAAATTCTGCTGCTGACAGCCTTCAGAAAATACTAAGTAGGAAAACAAAGAGGTTTAGATATTCAACAAGGGTTTACTGATGAGAAATGATATTATGGAGAAAACCTGCAAACAGAAGAATACACATAAGGAATTAAACATCTACCTAAAAATACCAATATATTAGTGTTGCTTAAAACTTTTGCAACTACTGAACTTCTTCATATCAGGCAGCTTAATAACCAAACCCTTTTTTGCAGAAGTGTTTGAGTTTGAACCCTGAATAGATGCAGCTGAATGTGAAGATCGGCTTTCTGACGGAGCTCACCTCCAGCATGACGGAGCAGATGTGCCTCACACACTGAGTGATGGCCTGTGGAGTGCCCGAGATTGTGACAGCCCTCTCTGTAGAGTCCGGCAGCATGTCTCCCGCCACCTGAACCTGAGCGCCTGTGGTCTTTACATCAGCAGAAAAACACAGAGGAGATAAAAACTGTTTATTCCTGAAAATAACAAACCATCTTGCAGAGTGAAATGCATTTTGAAGCACCTCCAGACTACCTCAGACCCACTGTGACCTGCAGGGAGCAGCTGCAGGCTAAAAGGCAATGCATGCTCCAGTGTTTGAAGAAACACTTGCAGATATTGTCCATTCGGAAGGGATGGGGGGGTTCAAACTACGCTGAACCTTAAGGGGTTATTCATAAGCAGTGACCAAAGAGACTATGTTGAAAAGCACAGAAAACAAGAAATGTTTGATTTGAGTTTCTGATGAAAATGCTACCCTAGAGAGGAGTATTTTTTATTTCTGTTGGGGTGCAACACAAACAACTTTCTGCTGGGAAAGACAGAGGAAATAAAACCCTCTTACCTCTCTTATCTCTTTGATCTTAGAGCCTCCTTTTCCTATAAGCGAGCCACACTGGCTCCCTGGGAAAACCAGGCGCAGAGTCACAGGTGGCTTGCTTGTCACGTTGCTGTTCGTCATGGCTGCGGTGATATCCTGAGGGAGAATTCAAGAAATATGTTTCCGCTTCTTTTCCCTCTGTTTTATTTACAGAACGTCAAATTTGTTTGATGTGTCCTTTTCAGTTATTTTACAAAGCTATGGGAGCCGAAAGTTTCTCAAAACTCTGTTGTCATAGCGAATGATGCAGATAAATGTGCAGTCAGGGTAAAAACAAGGTACAACCTCATTCAGCTTAAAGAGTTTACCAGCTTCTAAAACAATTTGACTTTAATTTAAAAAAAACTACACGCTGCATTACACCTCTTAAACAAAGGGGAGGCAAAAGGTTTAATCAATAGTTTTCCTTTTTTAAAAGAAGTACAGGATCTGCTGTATGAAGCTCTGTGCTTACTGATTATCATCATGTGACCATCGCAACATAAACAGGAGTTTAGGCTACATTGCTGTGTTTTAACACAATGTCAAGGAAGCAGCAATATAAGCAATGTCTTAAGAAAGGCAACTGTTGCTCCACATCCATCTGGGATTGGTTAATACACCTTTATTTTTTTAAACGTTGAGAAGAGCATCAGTCTGTTATTGTTCCTCCACACAGAGAGGAAGACCAGGGCTGACCTTCCCCCCAGTCCAGGACTTGATACAGGCAGAGAGCATCTGGACACTAGATTTTTATATCGATCAACTTGTGTTTGCCACTGTGAGACAATGAAGGTAGAGTATGTCCTATTTTCTTAACTTTTTATGTCGATTTTTTTGGAGTCACCCTGTCCTGATACGAGAAAGCAACCGGACTCGACATAGAAAATGAAGGGAAAGATCTTTCCATGAGAGAACATTTAAGACTGTTGCCAATATTCCCATGGGCGGCCAACCATTGTGCATCCATTGCTTGTTTGGAAGCATTTTTCAAGACAATATTACTCGAGCAATGCCCCTATGAGCAGATTTGGCAATATTTAATACATGCCATGTTAAGGGAAGAGAACGGAGCACATAAAACAGCTGTCAAGCACGGTGGGGAAAGGATAATGATCGGGTTTGCTCTGCAACCATAGGACATAGACAGCTTGCAGTTCCAGCGATAAGCAATGAATTTTTTGTTCTACTGAATGTGTTTTATAGTCAAATGCGAAGCTCTTCATGGAGGGCTGCTCAGTGGTGCAGTGCAGTAGCACTGCTGCATTGCAGCAAGAAAGGTTCTGAGTTCAATTCCCGGCTCAGGGTGGGTCTGCATTAGCCTGGGTGCCATTCCGAACTTAGTCCCGCCCACAAGGTTTGAGGTCGGGAAGTTCAGTCTGGCGCTAGTATGATCGCCCACTCTCTGGCGATCAATCAAATTGTCAGGGCGGGCTTTATACGATGATGGACAGATGACCAACAGTGCGTAATCAACCATGTGACCAAAAGCGGCTGGTGGTGGCAACAACAATAGCTGCCGCCCGGAGAGTTGAGGTGTGTAGATTCTGCTATTAGGTCTGTTCTAGAAGATATCGACAACAAATTAATTTTAAAAGAGGAACAGAGAAACGCGATCAAAGGCTCATCTTCTTATTCTAGGCGTGCAACTGCACACTTTGATTTTTGTTGACAACAACTATGCGTCGCTAAACAACATACGTCACGCACTCCGTTGCTCTTATTGGTTGTAGATCTATCAACTGAGTGCAGAGGCATTTTTCCTGGTTCATTCAAACCACGCCCCATAATCACAGCTCTATGGAGCAGTATCCGACCTCATATTCTGACTAGAATTGAGTAGGACTACGTCTCAGGCTAGGTCTGCATGGAGTTTGCATGTTCTCCCTGAGCATGTGTGGGTTCTCTCTGGGTACTCCGGCTTCCTTGCACAGTCCAAAAATATGACTGTTAATTAATTAGTTAATTGGCTTCTCTAAATCCTCTTTAGGTGTGTGAATGGTTGTCTATAAGTGTGACAGAAGAAGGAAGGAAGGAAGGAAGGAAGGAAGGAAGGAAGGAAGGAAGGAAGGAAGGAAGAAGGAAGGAAGGAAGGAACGAGAAGGAACGAACGAACGAACGAAGGAACTTGAAGGAACTTGAACGAACGAAGGAACGAATCGAATCCAACTCTTTGTCTGAGTCTGGTCCATACTGAATTGATCAAGAAGTGAAGCACGCTTGTCTTAGGTCAAACTTCCTCCTCAGCAATGTGAGCGACTGATAGAGGCAAATACAGAAACGTAAACACATCCTGTTCTTTAATTATGGGGGAAATGGATTTCTGGAAAACCTTTTTCAAGTGTTTTATGTAATAAACAAATGACAAAGTGGAGTCTAATGTGTCTTTTTGTACTGTTTTGGTCAAAATTCAGTTATCTTAGAATGTAAACAAAATCACTTAGTATCAAATGTAGCTGCAAATTGGTCTCTAATCCGATTCTCTACCTCCTCAAACTTCTGTGCAATCATGGAGAAGGCCCTGTAGATTCCCTCTGTAGGTCCTGTGATTGTCACTATTCTCTCAGGAGATGATCCCTCCGATATGTTGATGCGAGCCCCACTCTATAAACACACCAGACCATTAATTATTCAAGGTTTCTTTTGTTCCAAGTATTCAGCCTGGATTACGGAAGCGCCGCTCGCCACCATGCAGTAAAGACACCTCACCTCCTCCCTCATCTTCTTTACCGTCTCTCCTTTCTGAAATCATTCCAATAAACAAAAATGGGTTTTATGAGGCAAATGCAATGAGACAATAACTGCAAAAAGTTACAGTTAATAAAATCTACCTTTCCAATTATGCTCCCCACTTCCTGTAAGAGAAAATATAGGAACAAGTGAACAAGAGGCAGCATGCTCTCAGTTTTACAGCAGGATTTAATCATTTCAGAAGCCGTTACAACCAGATGGGTCATTACAGGAAAAACACAGTCCTGAAAATCTGCACATCTGCTGATTACCTTTCCGTGCATCAGCAGCCTCAGCGTTAGCGTGACGTTAAGACCGCTATCTAAGGCCATTTCTTCCTTGTCCGACATCCTCTGTGATTTCAGATCTTTAAGGTAAACACTCTGCAAAAAGAAAGACAGCACCAATGTTTTAGAAGGAGCGTAATGCTTCAGGATGTGCAGGAAATGATGTGTAAAATTGAGGAGGAAATCAGCCACATCCGAGAATATTTTTCAAAGAAGCAGATTTATCTGTGTTCAGAGTTTGAGTGAGCATGGTCTTTGCTTATAACTAAGTTATAGTTAGAGCAGAAATAGTCTATGATTTTTTATTACAAATTTACACCTGCAGAAAAGTCAGATCCTTGTGCTTGAAGGCATATCATAAAAAAATTAAAAGCATGACATCCAATCTTTAGCCTGACAAGGCAAAGATAAAAACTTTTATTATTTGGGCCCAAATTTAAGATTGGCAGAAAAGAAAATTCGCCGGAGGATTTATAGAAGGATGAAGGTTACCACATTTTGTTTTATTATAACCCCTAAACCTTCTACTGGGATTTCACAGAAAGGAGGGCTTATTTTTAAAATACAAATCTGGAATCTGTGCTGAACATTTTTCATTTACTGCCATTTACTCTGATGTTCTTAAATAAAATCAAGTTTTACCAGTTGTTTTCAGAATGCAAATCAGTCGTTCATTTCCTGTATGAACTCAGCTGTTAATTTAAGGCTGCGTTGTTTCTTTGTTGTTGTTTTTTTAAGAACATTGGTGTAAAAATAACATAAATAGATCTTCAAGAAATACAGATTAAAGCAGAGTCTGGTTCTACAATAATAGTCCAAGCTTTAAATAAACATAGAGAAATTGTAATCCACCTAAATTAATTGGGAATGGTAACTCTGGAGGAGCTGCAGAGAACCACAGCTCAGGGGAGAGAGTGCGTCAACAGGACATCTATCAGGCATTTATTCAACATTTCTTGCCTCTATTAAAAACTGGCATCAGACCCAACAGTTAGATGAGAACCATGAGAATCTCCATTTCTACCTTTCGACTTACTAATGAGACGTTCTGTAAACCCCAAAAAGTAAGAGGAATTTAAAAAAAATAAAGACAGTTTCCTCAAAAAGTTTATTAGAAATTACGTTGTACTTCTTCATGTAGATTTCCGTCTAATCAAATCGTATCATTATGCTAAATAAAAAACTCCACATACTACCATTTAACATTTTAACTTATATGAACTGAAACATTTTCACATTTAGAGTTCAAGTTTAATGTTCAGTTGCTTCTTGAATCCAAACTATAAACACTAACGCACACTAAGACATCCTGCTTCTGCATTTCAGCCAACATTTATATGCACTCAGTATTACACTGACATCAATTAGCATAATGTTTATTTCCTCGTATTACCTGAAGAATCATCTCAACATATTCTCATCGAAGTTTCAGATGAAATAGCACGGTAAAAGTTATACACCTGATGACCCAAATGCGTTTTGGACGCTTTTCCTCGAAAAACAGATCAGTCGCATGCGCAGCCAGACAGACAAAAAAAAAGCAGATCGCTGGACGGACGTAAAACTGGGAAAAACAGGTTGCTTTGCTGTTTTGTATCTTAGTGTTTAGGGTTAGGGTCACAGGGTAAGGAGCTAATTGTATGTTAAATTCTATGTTATTGAATGGTGCGTAAGATGCGTATCGCGCAGGGAATATATCTTGATCTCGAGGCAAAGACATACACCATCTGACGAAATCACGGCGAAAAGAACGTCAAAAACGTACGAAATTACCGTGCATAACTTTTTGTGCGATTTCATACGAACTGATAATGAGAATACACTGATCATCTTGTTAATATTTGTTATCCTCATACCTTGGAGACACTAAACGGTCTCAATTAAATCCATTTTCAACTATTTAACTGATGGTTGCTTTACTTCCATTTTACAGTTAAGTTGTTCTTCATTAAGATTTTAAAGTTATGCTTAATCAATACACAAATAATTCAGATTATTATAAAGGTTTAAGTGAAATGAACTCAATAATTAAGAATATTTTATCTCATTTGTTGACATGAAGTTTAACAACATAATGATTTTTAACTACTCAGCCTAAATAATTGCTTTCAACATGTGGCAGCAAACAAACACCCTGACAACAAAATCCCTGCATAAAACATGGTGGGGCAGCATCATGCTTTTGCGGGGACATGTTTCTTGGTAGGAACAGGGATGCTGATGAGACATTTTTTTTCTTAAATGGCACATTTCTAACAACTCAACATATTCTCATTATCGATATATGTACGAACAGTTATGCACACTATTTCGTACGTTTTTGGACGTTTTCTCAAACCATGCAGTGCGCATGTACGGCAGACAGAAAAACAGATCAGCGGGCCGGGGCCGGAAAACTGGGAAAAACAGTGCAATCATCACTTATTCATGTCTCTGCCCACTAAGATTTGCTTGCTGTTTTGCATCTTAGGGTTAGGGTCAGGGTTAAGGAGCTGAGTATGGTACATATTCGTAAATCGTGCGTCAAATGCGCATGTGCATACGAGCGTCCAAAGCGTCTGCAATACGATTGCATAACTTTTTAAGTAAGATTTCATGCGCACTCATATTGAGAATAGGTTGAACAACTCTGGCTGCACAAAGTGCTTTACAAACAAAGTAGCTGATATTAAGCATCGCAGTAGAAAAAGAACAGAAAAAATTCAAATACAAATACAGAAATGAGAAAATAAAACAGCCAGAAGGAGGAACTACATTCCAGATAATAGTAAGAAGAAAGCCAGCAATTAAAAATAATATATATTTTAAAATGATCAGTGTTGATAGGAAGATGGTAACCTGACTCCCGCCAGATGGATTTGGATTCTACCTTTTGGAGAAGGGGCGCTAATACTGAGAATTTACAGCTGATTGGCCTGGCGTTGGTGACATGATTTTTGCCGTCAAAATAACGACCAATCAGCAGTCATTAAGGCGATATGGCGTACTAATTTTGGGCGGACGGTAAGAGTGGTTTCCCAGTGATAAGATCAAACTCTTGCCAGGGAAACCCAGTTGGTGGGAAGAGCAAGCATCATTTTTCCTCTGGAGAAAAGCCGCCAGAAAGCGAGTGTTTCTGCTCGCTTGTTTCAGTAATGCTCTGTAATTCCGATGAAAACCTTGCTGGGATATGGCACGCGCTATGCTGTTTCCATCGGCTGGCTCGCCGCTGTTCTTTTGGGCCCCGAGGCACAATAGCGCTTCTCGTTGCTGCTTCACCTCAATCTCAACCTCAAAGCCAGCTTGATTGGGCCGTTGGTTTTTTGGTGAGCGGCTCCAGGGTACCTCTTTAGCGAACGGAGAGTCTCCGGTGACCGATGCGGTGAGTGAAACGCTGAAAGTTTGCGCCCAGCGATAAAGGATGGTGTCTAATGCGAGCTAATGAAGTAGTTTCACGTATTCCAGGACAATCCTCGGAAAAAAGGCAGATGCTGCAGAAGATTTAAGACTGTGAGGAGGTTCACTTTTCAGCAGGATATTGACTAAACCTGGCAGCGTCCGGGGAATGGATTGAAGCTCATTTCATGTCTTTGGCCTAGTCAAAGTCAACTAAGGATCTACAAGGTGATGTTAACAGAGATGCTTCATCAACTCTGACACAGTTGGGCTTTTTTCACCTAAAGAAAAGGAGACAACAAGCTGTTTATATGTAGGGGATTAGAAAGTAACTCTAAAATTTCATCAACTGCTGCCGAAGGGGATTTTGCATTAACTTGGAGAAGCAAAGCTTTTTGATTTTTTTGTTGTAAAGAACTTTGAAAACCACTTCTCTTGATTGCAATAACTGTTTTGCTTTTAGAATTAAATGGTGAAAAACTGTTATGACTTTTAGGCATTTATCTTGACAAAATGTGGAAAAGTTCATGTGCAAAGCACCGTGCAGCAAAGTCAGTGAAGCGCTTTCCACAATTTGAACAGACACTTTCATCCTGTTCAGAGGACTATTTCAAGAGTTTTTCAAGGGCTTGGTGTTGTCTGAGGAGTTCTGGATGGTTTGTCTTCTTCTGATGGCGAAGCTGTGAGTGGAGGGGGGACGATAAGCCTATCACACGGAGCGATCTTCACGTATCTTTAGTTCCAGCTAAATAAAAGTTGTGTGACTCCCTCGGATAAGAGAAGACACAAAGGAAGCCACTTGTGTTGTGGAAGCCTGACGATCAAGTGATACGAGTGTGACTCGTCTCTGAACGACACACTGTCGACTCTGTTGCGGCTGCGTGTCCAATTCTTTGTATTTGTAGAGCAAATAGAGAACGATGATGCTGTACGCGACGGGCAGATTGTTGGACCGTAACAGACAGAGAGACAACAGCAGCTCTATAAAGGACCAACCAAGGACACACTGTTTATGAGATTATCATGGCTCTGAGAAGTCATTCTTCAGACTCTGACGAATGACGATGCATAACTAATAGGCATGGAGGGAGAGTAATTCTAGCAAAAGACAGTCTGGATTTTTAGTGAACATTCACTGTAAATCCTTCATGCTAAACCTTGGCTGCAGCAGAGGATGAAGTGCTTTTGGTTTCCTCCAGTGAAGGTACAATAAATGTGATTGCACTGAAAAGCAAGAATTACTCAATCTGTGGCCTGCCAGCAGATAGAGATAAAGAAGATCATTTCTTTTTTTTCTGGTTTGTATAGGATTTATATGGATCTATTCAATGGCACTTTTACCAGAGATTCTTCTCTCTGGGATAATCACACAGCACTGAATTATCTTTTAGCCTCTATCCTGCTTCTGAAGGTCTTGCTGTTATTTTCCAGCTTCATCTTACAGCAAAAATTAGTAATAGAAACAAATAAGTTTTGACCATCTGTAATGATGGATTTATTTCTTTGTTACAACCAGACAATAAGAAGGATGTCTGGTTTAAGTGTCCAGCAGAAGTGGAGTGGGGGGTGGGACATGACAGCTGGTAATCCGGTTAAAGTATGTTCTGATGTTTATCATCCTACAGAAAAATAATGTAGGGTTTTAAAAATGTTCAATTTAATCGTTCTTTTCCAGGATGTGAATGTAAATACAATAAACACCTTTATGTCTGAAATTACAAGAAGAAATTTGAAGTCATTAGCGATTTGTTTTTATCATTATCTGGTCAAACATAAACAAAGGTTGAACCCTAAAAAACAACCTCACAGACAGAAACTGACAGAATCTCTGCTCTAAGTTTACTACCTTTAAGTCTGGCTGAATTTTTTTGCTTTTAGAAAAACTTGTTGTTTTTTTTTTGGAAGAGTCAAGCTGAGCCTTTCAATTCAAAACATAGTGTACAAACTGTTATGCATGGTGGTGGCAGCAACATCCTGTGGGGTATCAATGGGACATTGTTCCAGGTGGTTGGATCAACTAAAAAAGAGGGCTGCCTCAAAAATCTGTAGCTTCACCAGAAATCGTTTGATAAATTGAAAATTGGACACATGGGGAAATTATCCTACGCATCAAAACTAGATTTAAATGAGAATAAATCAGATTATTAATATTCTTTTGTGTTCTATCCCCAGATTTGACATAAAACTTTTTTTTTAAATATATTTTGGATGTTAAAATGATGAATTAATGCCAGGCATTCAACCAGCATCAGTTAACTCCACCAGTCCACACTGCATAAAAATGAAATCTCAATAAGTCATTTTTTTCTTAAAACAAGTGCAATTTTTCTTGAATTGAGGAGGTAACGTGAGACACTTTGCCAATGGAACAAGACAATTTACATTTAAAATAAGAAGAAAACTGTTTTATTGTCTTATTTCAAGCGGATATTATCTAATTTTCTTATTTGAAGAGTAAAAATACTCATTCCATTGCCAGAATAATCGAATTTAACTGCTCAAATTAAGGCTAAATACGCCTAATTTAAGAATTTTTTTTTACTTCTTTCTAGATCTTTTTTGCAGTGCATAGAGGAGCGGACCAAGTTAGAAATCTGTCAGAAGCTTAATCATGACTAAAGAAAGCTTTTGGTAGAGGCGGAGCAACCTAAGAGGCATTCAGGGAAATATTGACATTTTAATTTATTATTAGGTCTATGTTTGATTTCTATATGTAGAAAATATTTTTTGTGTATTGCTATACTAGTTCATGCTTTTCTGATTATTATTTTATTGTTGTTTGTATGTATGTAAACCTTTTTATTGTATGGGGAGCAGTGTGCAGCCATTGTGCAGCAACCTAGGGAGCAGTGTGAAGTTAAGGATTTTACTCAGGTACCCAGAGTAGTGGGGATCGAACCGGGTACTTGCAACCTTCTCAGAGCACAAGCACACAACTCTAATCCACTAGGTCAGGGGTCACCAACTTTTTTTAAGGCTGAGGGCTACTTTACATGGCAACCCAGTCTCATGGGAAAATGTACCCCCACTACGCTGGTCCACACTGCAAAACGTAGTGGAGGTACATTAATGGCCACATTTTTGTGGTACTGTTACGTTTCTTCTGCCTATATACGCTTTCTATTGTTTTACGTCCTGGTCGCCGTGACTTTCAAGATTCCAGCTGGGAGAAAGAAAAAATATATATATATGGCCGACATTCGCTCATTTTTTTTGTGGAAAGATTAATAACTTGAGTTTGTTTTTGCATTAAAATGAGTTTTTGATTACATTTCTAGTGAGAAATGTATAGTTTGTTGCCAGAATATTTACTCAGGGAATGTACATATTCACTAGCTTGTTCGTTTCTTGCAAAGATTTTTCAAGATAATGTGAAACTGAAACGTTTTGGTATAAACATGGCTGAGATTTCTCTAACTTTTAGTGGGAAAATCAATAATTTCAATCAGTTTCTGCATTTAAATGGCTTTTGATTACATTTATATAGCGAGAAGTGTAGGGTTTATTTACATAATATTTACTTAGTGAACATACATAATCACCCGCTAGTTTTTGCTACGGGTTTTTGGATCTCGTCAGGATTATGTGAAATTGCAACGTTTTGGCTGCTACCCATCGCCTAGCATTTAGCTGCCGCGCCCGATTCAACATTGAATTCTTTGAAGATTTAACTCCATCTGACGGATCAAACCCTCGCCACTGCGCTATGCGTTAAGCGTCTGAGGGTTGATTTTCAGATCAATGCATTACGTGGTGGCATACGGGAGAAACTAATTAAACTAGTTAAAAAAGGATCATGGGTTAAGATCGGATGTGTTCTATTTGGAAATCTACACCGATCCTTTGTGCATTTAACTTCCTGTTTGGTGTTTTACTGAGTCATAGGACGGGCTACCAATACTGACCTATGAACTAGTCGGCGTTCACCTGAACTTCATAGATAATAAACATATTTCTATTGTTTCTTTTCATTTTTATTTGCTTTTAGATATTCTCATTATGAAATCCATATAAATCCTCAAATGTTCTAATTTATTGATTTGATAAAATGCTTCATAAATGCTTCAAAATAAGAGCTTCAGTAAAAAATAACATTTCAGATTTAGTCCACTGGTGAATTGTTCTGTTTTTAAAAGATGCTGAGGGCCCCCCATGTTGGCCTTGAGGGCCCCTTGGTGCCAAACGGGCACCACGTTGGTGACCCCTGCACTAGGCTAATATTGGTTGATGTCATTTTTTTAGCTCATTTCTTGTTGATTAGCCCTTTTTCCTCACTTGCTCTTTTTGTTCACTTATCATTTCTCTTCACATGCCTTTGCATTCAAGCTCACATGTTCTCATTGTTTACTGGTAGTTTATTCTGTTGTTCTGCTCTTTATTCTGTTTACCTGCCATTTTCTACTATATGCAGCAGCTTCAGCAGTTGTCCCATAATTTGTTCCTCCCAGGAATTATTTAGTCAATTTCTCTAATTATAATCTTGATTTAATCTTATTCTGAAATGTTAATCTATTAAATTTCATACTTTTTTTTCTTGCCTCTGCATTTATAGTTTCTAACCTAAAGTGAGCAGTTTATATAGAGTCCAAAGGCAACATTATAGTATTTAATGTTTGTGTTTCCCTTGAACAAAGGAGGAATAGCTTATTATGAAAGATTCCATAGAGAACTATATCCTTATTTAACACAAAAAAGTAGCATGGATAACCCTCAGTCACCGCACCAATCACACAATCCACTTAGTGATAATCATCTGAGGTGTGTTGGGATCAACTGACACCAATAATGCAGCAAATAACCAGGATGAGGAAAAGAAAACAATCCCAGCACAGTTCTCACTCGATAAAACTGCCTGGATCTCAATCATCTGATAAAACTAAACTAAACAATAAGACATGAATAAGAGACTATAGCTTCTTTCTGCAAACATCCACAGTATTTTCCTCCCTGTGAATCGTTACAATGGCGACATCAAACAAACAGCAGCATCTCTCTCTAATCCTACAGCCCCGGATTTGTTTAGTTAATGCTAAGACCCTTTTGACCTATTTCTGTCACCTCCAGCAAGTCCACGCTCAAGACTTCTGAACAAAACCACGGTGCACGACGGCGGCCGAGGAGTCTACACCATAAAAACGAGATCATCTATGTGCAAACTCTGCTCGGTGAACACTGACAGACACAATGCCTCAGACAATTAAAACATACACACGCGCGCACGCAGGGCCTTAATCCTGGAGGGAAATGTCGAACAATGTCTAAGTGGATTACTGGAGGGATTTTGTTTGACTATGAATTCAAAATCTAAGGCTAAAGCAAAGAATGTCTCATTCTTAACAATGTAATTACATTAAAATGTGCTACGCTTCATCAAATACTGTGTTATACTCTGTGTTCGAGGTGTCACAGAATCAATAAAGGCATTGTATTTAATAAGATGCGTGTCTGACGGTAAAACTGTTTTAAAAACCCCTGTGAGAGAGATTACAGCGCAAATATCTGAAGTGGTGACTATTTATAGCTTTGTTGTGACCCTGCACATAACATGAGGCCAAGCAGAATGCAGCATTAAGGTTATAATAACAGAGATGCTTCACAAGTTGGATTTAGGTGTGAACTCACATAAGCTTGAAGGGGACGAGTTTGACAAAATAAAACAGAAGAGAGCTGAAAAAACAAGCCGCTCAAAACATCTCAACCTAATAGGAGTCAGGGGTAGAGCATTAAAACAAAGACTCACATTGTCTGCCTTCAATTGGATGTGCAGAAGTGATGCCTTCAAGTATCTCTTTTGCTTAAACTCAGCATTACTATAGTCAGGAACTATATAAAGAAGAAGATTTGACCTCCAGTCATGGAGGCCGATGATTTACACAAACTGACCTTGTGTGAGAGAATTTCCTGCTCCTCTTCTTTGGTTCTGGTGCCTTTGAAATGAATGGCCCTTTTAGTTTGAAGTCTGCGGTCAGTGTTTGCTCCCTTTGTTTTGCAGTGATCCACAGAGTGGACAGATGGCTCCCTCTGCCCTCAGACCGGCTGGAGCAAAGGCAGGCTTTGCTGTTAGTCCCTCAGCTTAGCCCAAGATAAGCCCTTACGCAGGGCAAGTGGGCCCGCATCTCTCGCCTAATTCCCCCTGTCACAGCCACCAAGGAGGCGTTCCTCTGAACCAAGATCCACAAGCAGAGGAGGCCTGGCGGCAGGGCAGGGCAGGGTAAGGAGGCTCGCTGCCTGGACGCTGTCCAGCACAGATAGAGCGAGCTACACTTACAGCAGCATAAAGAAAAACGCCAGCATATCAAGCATTTCGCAGTCATCAACAGAGAGAGACAGTGTAAAGATTCCTTGTTAACCAATACGTCTTTATGACCAACGACTCGGCATGACTGCTGAGTCTTTCATTAGATTCTCAGAAAGCTTCCTGCCTGCTTAAAAATAAACCGTCTTTAAACAAGGAATCTAACCGATTGAGATCTGCAGACAACAATGCAGCATCTGAGGTATTTAGTGGTGTTAAGCATTATGTCTTCATGGGGTGCCCCCAGCCTCTGCCCTACACCCACAACAAGCCCTTGTGGCCTCCCTAATGAGGCCAAACTGGATACAATAAAACCATTCTGCCCAGAAAAAAAAAATTCATTCATCTGGGCTCTGAAACTGTGCAGGAAATGAATCAGTGAAGCAGAAGTGGCATATTTAATTATCATTCAGCGTGTCACTCCAAGACAATAACGGCCTCATGGCTTGCCTAGCAAATATCTACGAACAAATCACGTTCACTTCACATCAAGTATGCCTCGTGTACGTCTACCTGAGTTCAGAGTTTTATTAATCCTCCTGAAATGATCATAAAATAATATAATGCATAGGTGTTTATACTATTAATAAAATCTGGTCAGACATTTATAGGATAAGTCAGTCCTCTGTCATTTAGTGCTATTTAAAAGCAGTTTATCTCTGATTCCTTCTTGTATTTTTTAAAGATAGTTGCCTGTTAGTTGTACATCATAAAACAAAATCTCCAATTGTTCATAAAACACAGCGCCTTTTTAAACTATTCACCCCCTGTGTGCTATAGATGGACCGATCCGTCAGCCGGCGGATTTTTTGGGCTGATATCTGCCTTTATTTTGGTAATACTTTGCATGCCTTTGCTAATTTATTGTTGCAATCATCAGCAATGAATTGAGGTCATGTGAAAGATATCCATTCATTTGCTATACACCAGTAATTCTATTCAATTCAGTTTATTTATATAGCGCCAATTCACAACCTATGTCATCTCAAGAAACTTTACAGAGACAATTCAATCACATCATACAGTGTAGCCTGGTCCCCCTGGCGACCACGTGATCCAAATGAGCCAATGAGCTGTCAGTCTGGGTTGCTGCTGCTGCAACTTTAAAAGGAATAGTACACCCAAAACATGATTAGCCTTCATTTTCTACTCACCCCCATGCTGAACAACACTCTGGAGTACTTTTTGATATCTCAAATGCATCTGGAGATCTGGGAGGCTTCTTGCTGTCTGCTGACATTCAAATAATGGAGAGTCTATGGCGCCCGAGACAGAAAGGTCCATAAAGTCCACAAAAACGTGTCAATATTCCTCCATACTGCTCGTCCAATGTATTCCAAGTGTCCTGAGTGGGTAGCATCCAGAATTTACTTGAAACGAAGTCATTAAGAATGTTTTTAGAGCATAAACAGTAGTGTATAGTATTTCCTAAAAGCGCTCCGCGAGTCTACGAAGCCGGCAGACCAAACCAGCGCATTCAGCTCGACAAAGAACTCATGCTCTTCCTCAACACTGAAGTCCCTCAGACATTTTTCTTTTCGTTGTTTCTTTCTTTGCACAGGTAAACAGCACATTTCTTCTTCTCTACGCTTGCATTATCGGCAGAGCAGACGCCGCTGAATGCGCACTTTCATCTGGTTTGGTCTGCCGCAGCTTCCGTAGACGTCCTGAACGCGCTGGCGCGGCGCTTTCAGGAAATCCTATACACTACTGTTTATGCTCTAAAAAACATTCTAAATGACTTTGTTTCGAGTAAATTATGGACGCTACCCACTCAGGACACTTGGAATACATTGGGACGGGCAGTATGGAGGAATATTGAAATGTTTTGTGGACTTTTATGGACCTTTCTGCCTCGGGAACCATAGACCTCCATTATTTGAATGTCAGCAGACAGCAAGAAGCCTCCCAGATCTCCAGATGCATTTGAGATATCAAAAAGTACTCCAGAGTGTTGTTCAGCATAGGGTGAGTAGAAAATGAAGGCTAATCATGTTTTGGGTGTACTATTCCTTTAAGACACAGCAGGCAAACCTGTGGCAAGCCGGGCGATGGGAAAGAAGGAGAAGAAGATGAAAAAGAGAGCAGAGAAAGTGTGGACTGCTGGAAGAACTGCGATGAACTGGTGAAAAAAGAAAAAGTGAAATGGGCGTGCTCATAGGCGGTGGATCTACTGGGGTGGTAAATGCCACCTAAATGACCTTGCCACCCCAGCTGCCACACCAGTTGGCGGTAGGGGTGGCGAGGCTTATAAATTATGGATAATTTGTGAATTACGACCGCTAATTTCCAATGTCGGACTGCAGTGAATGCAGCACGAGATGACGCGAGAGCGACTGAGACTGATTGTTTTGAAAACCGAATGGGGCAAAGCGAGGGAGCCAGGGGTGATGGGGAGAGGCGACACGGGATGAAACAGGTAAAAATTGATTAACTATCTATAGAGAAATGAAATCATAATGAAAGCACAATGTTGCTAGCATAGCTGCAATGCTGATTTTGAGATGATAAAATCAGGTTGCAGAACATTATTTCTCTATCTATGATGTTAGTTAGGCCTGACGTCTCAGGCTCATAAAGACATATTTGCGGTCAACTATGACAGAAAAGAGACGATCAAGTTTGGTTTTACTCAAATCAAAACACACAAAGGCATTGGATCTAAATAAAGTTGTGAAGCGTTTTGCTGAGCAACATGGAAATCACCGCATTCAGCTGTTATAGTCATGTTAACTTTATGTTATGCTCTCTGGTGAGCCTTTACAGAGCTGCTACACTTTGTTTTGGCACCTGAGAAAATCTGATATTTAATTTAATAAAACCAAAAGTGTTAAAAGTTAAAAATGTGATACTGGTGTGAATCCTGCTTAATATGAAGCAGTGTTGTTGTTTCTTTTTTGTATATATAAGATGAAACTATCCAGAAATGACCCGTATGAACCCACTCACAAGCAAAATGTATTTTTATTTTGCTTCTTTTCAGATTTGTGGAGATTTTGATGTAACATACAGAACCCGCCTTTTTGTTGATTTGTTGATACAGCAGTATGGAGGACCAACTCTGCCATATTTAAAAATAAATACAGAAATAAATAAATGCTTAATAAATAAATAAGCATACAATTAATTACAACCAAAAATACAAACAACAAATAAATGTAAGTAGAAATTAAATTAGTCATAAGGTATATAACTCTTTTAATTGGCTGCTTTATTTCTTTGCCTTTTATTTACCTTATTTATTTTTTGTCATTTATTATCTTCAACTTCATTTTTTTTATTACTTATATTTTTTAAGTATTTATTTATGTGCATGTTATCATATTTTTGTCTGTTTTATGCTTCCTTTGTATTTTTTACCCTAGTTATTTCTTAGCCGCTATTTCTTTCTGCCTGCCCTTTTTAACATTTCTGCCTGCCATTATAATATAATTTCTAATTACACTTATTTGTTGATTGTATTTTTTGGTGGCAATTAATTGTATGCTTATTTATTTATTGAGCATTTATTTATTTCTGTATTTATTTTTAAATATGGCGGATATGGTCCTCCATATACAGCTCTATCTACAACATATTTACATGCATTAAATGTCCCTTTCATGTTGCCTTAACTGCTGTATGTCAAGTTACTGAGGAATAAATGGGGTAAATGTGTGTTCAGAGTAAACATTACATAGATGTCTGGTACCTTGTTAAGGGTGCCTTGACCCATTTATTTCTACTGTGTAGTTATGCTCACTTTAGTACAGCTCAGTCCATAGATCTCTGATAGGTAACTTTTTCTATATATTTTCTTCTTGTGCAAATGCTGCAAAGCTGCCTCTCTGACAGTCAATCTCACACATCTGCGACTCAGCACCTGTGTCTTACCTTAATACCTTTCCTGTGATAATGCAGCTCTAGAAGTAGTGTTATCATTCTTCTATCTCCTATTAAGTGAGATCTCATTGTACGATGTATTATTAATATGAACTGTTTCACATGAAACACTAGTACTGTACATACTATTCTCACCAAACTGTGATAAAATTCAGTGTAAACAAATGCCATATGTTGCCACCCTAAAAATCCTGCCCCCCTCTTGCCACCCCATAAATATTTTTTTCTAGATCCAGCCCTTGGGTGCTCAAAAGATGACCCTGCACATTTAGAGGATGTTTGGCTCAACCTGCTGCTGTGAAGCAGGATTCTCCCACCATGAACAGAATCAAAATAAATCTGGATCCAGGCTCAAAATGAGCACCTTGATATGTGCTTGAGAATGGCTTAGTCTCCATTTGAACCCAGGTTTAAAGCCTTGCAGGGCAGCCTAAAGCCCACTCACCAACATTAAGACAGAAAAAAAGATTTTAAAAAATAACAAACGGTCAGTTCAGGGTGTTTTAGAAAATATGGGAATCAGGAAATTGTCTATATACCAAACTGAACAAAAACTCTTTAGATTTTAAAATGGAACAATTTTCTATTTTTTTTTTTATGTTTATTTTTTCTATATAAAAAGTCCATGTAACATGGATGCTTAAACACTTCATTTGAATTCAGTGTTAAATTCTGTTTAAAGTAACAGATTATAATTAAAAATGTCTCCTGACGGTTTTTACTGGTTGATGATTTTCTTTATTTGGACCACGCTGATTTTAACCCTATAATGCCAAATGTATCATATTTGATACATACGGTTTCTGAAATGTTTGCGTCTGACACCTTTTGCATAATTTAATGGTAAAAACTTTGCTCAAAATCCTATTGTACACAATCAGATATACCTGATAACAGCCAGTAAAGAAGACTACACAAAAAATAATCTTGACTTATCGCATAGTAAAAAAGTTATTAGTATCAAAAATGTATTTCTGTTTTCTTTTTTACATATTTTTGTTAAAAGGGCAAATAAGGAATTCAAACAAAAAAAGTAATTTTCTGTTTTGTTTTATTCTTGGATCGGGCTTTAAAGGGTTAAAAAAAAATGGAAAAAATTTTCTATTTTTTTATGTATATTTTTCTATTTAAAAAGTCAATGTAACATGGATGCATAAAACCTCATTTTATTTCAGTGTTAAATTCTGTTTAAAGTAAGAGATTATAATTAAAAATGTCTCCGCATCA
Organism: Cyprinodon brontotheroides; assembly: GCA_018398635.1. Lineage (NCBI taxonomy): Eukaryota > Metazoa > Chordata > Actinopteri > Cyprinodontiformes > Cyprinodontidae > Cyprinodon > Cyprinodon brontotheroides. Next base: position 4,133,802 of record JAGKQL010000052.1, read on the forward strand.
TTACTGGTTGATGATTTTCTTTATTAGGACCCGCTGATTTTTAATTGGTTACCCCTGCTATAGTGTATCCATTAAAGGTAGAGGTATATTCACATTCTTTTTTCCCCGACATCTAATGGAGCATTATAAAGGAAAGAGGTCAGAAATATAAACAGTGAGGGAGTTTTTTCTTCTTCTTCTCCAAGAAATCCTATTAGATAGCATATAAATTGAAGTAGGAGCGGTAAGGCAAATGTTGGTGGTAGAAATACAGATACAAACATTTCCAGACAAAACAATTTGGATTTTAGGAAGACGATCCTTCTGTGTGTGTCAGCAGCGGTAAAATCTGAGACAGCCTTATTGCAGAAAGAAGGATGGAAACAGAAAAGGTTCCTTTGGCAGGCAGCCGGGGGAGATTCTTACTTGGACCTGTCAGAGGATGAGAGAGATGGAAGTGACTCATCTTTGTGATCCTTGTATATGCATTACAAGATGATGTGAGGGGGAGGAGAAAGGAGAGGCAGGGGGCAGAAACAAGCAGATGGATCCAGACACAAACTGACAAGGATGAGCAGCAACATTGTCCTCTGTGAATCACAACAAACATCTCTAAATGCTCATTGTGCAGAAATATAACAATATCCTGCAGCCAGTAATTGTTCTAAAGTAAGAATAGCACAACTTCAATGTACATTTACACAAGCAGAGATAAGAAGTAGTTATTCTAAACAATTAATCTGTTCCCGACAGAAGTTACTGCAAAAACTGAGCAACAGATTGATCCTAATATTTGATTTGATTTAAAAAAAAAATGTAAAAACACTGAATAAAATAATGCAACTGCTTTTTGCATTTACTAAATCATATTAAGTTACTTTAACAGAATTGTTTTATTTCCTAAATGATTAAGTAAATGCAAAAAATGTCTGCATTATTTTTTTCAGTGTACAAAAGAAAAACATTAAACATTTGTAGTAAAAAAAAGAATTACATTTAAAACAAAATAAGACATTTGAGCAAAAAAAAAAAAAAAACATTACAGCATTTATAAAATCCATGTTTATCTTAAATACTTTATATTTCAGAGCAGTCAAAGTATTTCCAGTAATAACATAAAGTATGTTTATTGTATTAGTGTACCTTTAATTGGCACAGTATGGATAATAACATTAGAACAATGAAGCCTGTGTATAAACAAGAAATCTCACTTCAATATAAACTTTATGTTTCTTTGGCAGATGTCTCCTACTAACTACTTACTCAGAGAGAGACAGACATTTTAAATAATTTACATTATTATCCTTAAGTTTATTTACTTCAGTTAATCATTGAGTTTATCGTATTAATTAGACACAGACAGATGTTTTAAAGCCATTATTTCTGGTAATGAGAATATAGAAAATGTTAAAAAGGGTTCAGATATTAAAAAAATACATAATCTAATTATTAGTAAACATGACTGTCATAGTGAATGTTGGATTCACAAGACATGAAAAATCGGTTTTATTTTTCTATAAATACTGAAATAGAGTAATTATTCTTTTATTCTTTTAAGGTTCTTAAAAATACCAAAACTGTTCATTTTATTTTTATGTCTAATTTGGTAATTTTCACAAATTAAGTGTTGTTTACATCAACAGTTTTCTTTTTGTCTCACTCTATTTGTTGATTGGATCACAACTTTTTACCTTCGCTAATTAAAAAGAAAATAAATAAAATAATGAAGTAATTAATTTTAGGGCCGGGAAGTTAAATAATTTAAATTCTTAATGAAATTATCAGTTACAAAAATGGGATTCTTGGAAAATGAATAGCTTAGGGTGACATTACTTTTTATTCCCTAGATATTTACTCATAACTAATAAATTAGCTGACTGTGTATCACCACTAAGCTGCTAACATTGAGTTTGTTGTGTTTTCATTGTTTGTTGTGAAACATTGTTTTACCAGCATTTTTAAAGCTCGATTTTATTTTTGTCTTGTTAGACCCTCTCCCAGAGGATATGATTAAAAATGAAAGCTATTTTTTTAAGTTATGTATCCAGTTTAAAATTTATATTACAAAATTGAAGGGAGAAAAAAATTAATCAATGGGGTCTGGGAGGAAAACAAATATCACATATTAGATTTTTAAGCCATAACTACGGAAGAGGATTAGGGCCACCGGAAAAAAAAAAAAGTTAACTGATTGCAAAATTTTATTTCACTTTAATATGGGAAAAGAGTCAGAATTCTAACTTTAATCTCACAATTCTGACTTAATCTCACTTTAATGTCATAATTCTGAGATTAAAAATCAGAATTTTGACTTTAATTCCAGAATTCTAATTTAAACTCACAATTCTGACTTAATCTCAGAATTCTGACTTTAATCTCATAATTCTAATTTGATCTCAGAACTCTGACCTAATCTCATAATTCTGACTTAATCTCACTTTCTTAATCTCACATTAATTTGATAATTCTGAGATAAATAATCAGAATTTTTACTTTTATTCCAAAATTCAAATTTAAAACTCAGAATTCTGACCTAAATCTCACAATTCAGACTTAATCCTCAGAATTCTGACTTTAATCTCAGAATTTCTGAGATTAAAAGTCAGAATTTTGACTTCCACTCCAGAATTCTAATTTAATTTCAGAAATCTCTGATTCTCTTAATTCAGAATTTGAGATTAAATTCAGAATGTTGTGACTTTAATTGTAGTGATCTTATCACTCTAATCCACGGGCAGCAATTGACTTTTAACTTTCATAATCCTAATTTGGATCCTTCAGAACTCTGACCTGATCCTTTCCTAATTAACATTCTGGAAATCAGTTCTCATCTCACTTTTAATTTCATGAATTCTGTAGATTAAAATCATTGAATTAATGACTTCAATTCCAGAATTTCTGCAATTTCTAATCTCCTGATCCCAATGACTTTAATCTCATAGAATTCTCGAGATAAAACTTGGCATTTTGACTTTAATCTTATAATTCTAATTTAATCTCAGAATCCTGACCTAATCTCAGAATTCTGACATTGTTTTCCACATTAAATTGAATAAAAATTTTAAAAATCAGTCAACTTTTTTTTTTTTTTTTCAGTGGCCCTAATCCTCTTCTGTACACATTGCTCAGCCCTACTGTACTTGATTCCACATGTTTACTGATGATCTGCTCAGCTTTTTGATTGGGGCAGAAAGAGGCCCCGTCCACCACGAAGACATCTAAACCCTGGCCTAAACGCACATTCTTTTCACCTCAAACCAGCCTCTCATCCACACGCGAGCCGGGCGCTTCGAGGTCTGTAAATCCGATCATTTTTATTAAGCCTTCAGAGTGGGAAGATTCTGAAACGCCCGTTTTTCGCGTTTCCATCTTTCGCAGCCTAACCGCATATTTTTTTACACGCATGCGTCATAGCGTCGCCTCTAAACACGCATGCGCCGACCAGTATCACAACAACAATGGCGCCGCTGTTAATGCTACTCACCCTGCTGTCGGCTTACAACAGAATCTTCTTCTTCTGCGGAATATACTCCAGGAAGAACAGAGCAATATCGGCGACATAGTTCAGCACCTGAATTTGACTTAACCGCGAAAATGGACCGCAGGGGTGCAACCATGTATAAATATTGGAGTGCGCATGTGCCCCAACATTTAAGAGTAAACTTATTTTTGCTTTGGCACCACAGCGCCACTTACAGGCCTGGCATACATTTTGCAGCGTTTTCATGCATTACGTGTGGACGATCACATTTATTTTACGTCTCCGTCTTTACGACACGGTAAACGTTTTGGAAAATATCAAGCGTTTCGTGTTCGTTTTGACTTCGTGTGGGCGGGGCCAGAATCGCCCACGGCCTCATTTCTATCTGAGCCGCCCCTGACTCCTAATGTAAAGCAGTCACCGGGTTTAAACGGAACTTTGTGAAAATGTTCTTTTCATGCATTCCTGGGCTAAATTACAGATGACTGAGATCCTCCACATGTGTTCATGTGACGGTGAACCGTCCATCCCAGCAGCCCGCAGGCTTTGGTTCCGGACCGACACAAGGAGCGTCTTTCAAACAGCCGCAGCGGGAGTTTATCTCTGGACTTTGGATCCGATCATGTTCTGACAGCAGGAGGGCGCAGAGAGTCCAGGAGCCGCTGGCTGAGCTCCGCACCGATGGATTTCCACAGCCTCTGCTCCTTTGAGTATTTCCAGCAGAGCTGCAGTCAATACGGCTATGAGGGGAACCTGAGCGGCCTGGTGGAGCAGGAGTTCAGCCGAAGCAAAGGTAGAGATGGTCTGAAGCGCTGCTCAGAGGACCGAGGCTGCTGCCTCTGACTAACAGGCCTGTTTTCCTCCATCTAACAGGACTAGTTTATCTGGATCATGCTGCGGCCACTCTCTACCCGGACTCTCTGCTCAGGGACTATTTCCGGGACATTTCCACCAATCTGTACGGTGAGGAAACAGAAAAAAGCTGTTTCGTTTACATGTTATTAGTAAACAGCGCTTCCTGGAAGTGAAATGTGACGCGCAGTGGCGCTTCTAGACCCAATTTACCAGGGGCGACAGTTTTGTTTTTTCATGGGGGCACCAGAGGCGTAGCCAGAAATTTTTATAACGGTGTCCAGGCAATAATCAATGTGCACTGAGGGGTGGCCGAAAGCAGATAGGCTCCAGGGTCAAGCCAAAGATGAGACAAACTATACATTCCTAAAGCCTTTTATGACAAATAGACACATATATTTAAAGGAAAATTCGGTTTTTAACACTTTCAGCCATTTTTTCTGTGAGTGTCCAGGATTCAGTCGAATGATTCGACACCAAATTTTTGGCAATTGGTCCTGTCTCTGCTATTTGCCTTCATGCAGGGAATCCCCTGGCTGCTTCCAAGGTAATGGCTTCCATAGTGCATGTCCGATATGTCCTTAAAACAACCTTAAATCCGCTTCTTTTTAAAATATGCTACTCACCAGATTCGTCAGCGCTGTTCAATGATCGTTCCAAAAAGTTTCGTGAAGAAAACCCGTTCTGTTCTGTGTTTTGTTTTATTTTGTAAATCCCAGAACAATTTTTCGATACATCACAACGCTTATAAACTTCCGCTTCCCGTTCGATCTGAAGCGTTGCACACTCCAGACCACTAGTTGGCGGCGGTATCCTCTACCGTCAAACTCAAAGTCAAATATGTCCTCGCAGAATCCACCTTTCGTGTCCATTTTCAAGAGTTTTTAAAGTGTTTAACAAGAAGACGTTAGCACCTGCCGGAGCGTGCGGGTACACAGCGAGTGAAACAGAAACACTTGGGCCTTTGCGAAAGGCCACAACTATGGTGTAAACAGGCCCCATTTCCGTTTCCGGTGGCAGGGGATATTGACTGTCCAACAAGAACTCAATGGGATTTACAAAATGCTAAATAAAAACACTACAGGAGCGGTTTTCTTTTCACGAAACACATTTTTGGAGCGTCATTGAACAGCGCTGGCTTGACCACGGTGAGTAGCATATTTTAAAAAGCGTTGCCGGTTGTTTTTAAGGACATTGCTCCGGACATGCACTATGGAAGCCATTCTGAAGCAGCCAGGGGATTCTGCATGCATGCAAATAGCAGAGAACACGTTATGGAACCAATCGTCAAAATTTTGGTGTCGATCATTCGATTTTCATCCTGGACACTACAGAAAATGGGCTAAAGGTGTGAAAAACGGAATTCTCCTTTAAACATCCGTGTGAGAGCCAATTTAAGACAAATTCATTTATAGTTTTAAAAAGGGTTAAAATGCAAGATTATAATTAAATTTAAAAACTCTAATATTAAAGACATAGAATATAGAAATGCAATTTGGTGCATATTGCTGTGTAATTTATATACGTGTTTTTTTTGTCTGTTTTTTTTTGCTTTTTGCGTACCTTACTGTAAGGACTGAGGGAAAAACAGATATGCTGGAAGCAACACAGTTTTTGACCGAATTTAATTTATACGAATGTGGATGTTGTCTTATTTTTGTTTTCTTTTAATAAACATCACAAGTTGAAGAACATTATCTGGAATTGCTTGCATTTCAATACTAGTTGCTAGACTGTTTTTCCATGTGGTACAGAAGAAACTAAAGGAGTGCCGCTACAATCCGTGCATTCTAGATGAAAGGTATAGAGGATAAAATTCTTTCAGTTTTGGGGCGAACATCTTTTCCATTGTCATTATTTACCTACTTTTATCAATAATCATTCTGCATAAAATTGATTTTTACAAGTACTAATATCTACATAAATCAAATATTTAATACATTTTTATTAAAATAGGTATCTTTGATTTCACTGAAGCCTCCTAGATGACTTGCAGAGAGATTCATTTTCTTTTTACCCCATAAAACACAAAATCTAGTTCTGAAAAGAGAATTAATTCTGTCTTATCATCTTTAATGTCAGTATATAAATGTGTATAATTAACCACAGGGTTTTTGTTGTCAAGAATATAGAAAATAGTAATATATGAAAAATTTAAATGAATATTCCACTTGAGAGTATTACACACAGAGAGAGAAACTGTTTGGAAAACAAAGATTAGCTTACTGTTTTCTTGTTTATTTGATTTTATGATGTCTGTTAGTATAACAGACATCATAAAAAGTAAGATAAATGATACAAGAGATTACATTAGTATAATGTAATCTCTTATTTCATTTATCAAAGCTATTTTATTTGTTATATTTAGCACACTATAGGTCATATTTGCACATTGTTGTTACAGCTAAAACAAAAAATAAATAAAGAACAGGACTAGTTTACTGTAAATAAACTCCAGAATAGTTAATTTTTATTACTTTTAGTAACACTAGATGACTGTAAACAGCCCTGCGTTGAGTTTATTGTAGGTGTGTAAATGATGTGATCATCGTCGCCATGATCAGTTCTGTCCAAATAACGCTGGAAGTAAGGAAGGAGGTAGGAACAGGAAGTAGGAGGTTTCTAGAGATATTTTCTTTAGAATAAAGATCTTTTAAAATTAGCATCTGTTGCTAAGGAGCTATTTGGTCACTTTCAGACCTCATCCATGTTCGGACAAACTAGTGATGTTGAGATGAAGCCTCATGAGGCATTGAACCATTGGGCCAAATTGCTTCAACGATCCCCACAGTTCATGAGGCTTCATTTGAACATGTCACCACCTACTGGTGGAGGGCAGAACTACAGTTTGTAATAAAATCTGTGATTTTTGCAACTGTTTTTTTTTTTTCCCCTTTTAAGTTCTTTTGAAATTGTTAATGGTTGGTGTGTATAATGAAATCCTTTGTAAGTTTTTTTTTTTAAGTGTAAAATTTCTTAGAACAATCACTTATGCACTGGAAAAAATCCAAATCTAGATAAGTCATTTTTTCTTAGAATAAGTGCATTTGTTCTTGGATTGAGGAGGTAAAGGAGACATTTTGCCAATGGAACAAGACAATTTACACGTAAAATTAGAAAGCACAATTGCATTGTCTTATTTAAAGTGCATATTTTCTAAATATCTGATTTTAAGAGTAAAATCAGAGTCATTCCATTGGCAAACTATCTCATTTACCTGCTCAAATTAAGGGTAAATATACTTAATTTAAGACATTTTTTTTACTAATTTTTAGATCGTTTTTGCAGTGTGTTTCACAGTTTTTCTGCCATTTTAGTGAAATAAACTCAAGCAGGCAGTGAAAGTGTTTGTGCAAATTGGGTAATGATGAGCAAAATGAAAGGTTAGTCATTTTTATTCAAACATGATATTTTTCCATGTTTTTTTATTTTAATCAGGTTGGAAGTTGTGTTCAACCAATCTTTTGACTAAAACCAACCTAATTTACCCAATCTATATTTTTACTCGGGCAAAACAATTTTAATTAGTCTCATCAGCCAAAATAATTAAGTTTAATCCCAACTTTCCAAAGTCAAAGACAGGCGTTGAACCAGCGACCTCTAGCATGAGAGTCTGAGTTTTACAACTGACACCACTTATACAGTGAACCATTGCACAGAGAAAATACTACTTAATAGTGACGTGTTCACACTGATTTTATCTGGTGGCTTGCTCACATTTTGATCATTACATTGTTTATTCTGACCAAAATAGTTTTAAGCAACTAGATTGGTTGGAAAAACAACCAATCTATTCTTAGAATCTATCCAAACTTTATCCAGCTGAGAGCATCTCTGCTCCAAACTCCCACATCTTGACTGAACACTGAAGCTGTGTAGATGCCTGTCAAAATTCTTGCGCTTCCCAAAGCGTTCACGTGGTTTCACGGCTTCTGACATCATCAATTTTGGCCCCCTACTTCTAAATGAATCACGCCTTTGACACGCGCTTCTGGGAAACGCCCCTCCATTACTCGACACACGCCTCGAAGCCTCGGCTCATCTCATAACATCACTAGGACAAGCCTGTCTTTATTGTTCTCCAAAGAACATCTAGAACAACAGGATTTATACACTGCAAAAAATTGAAATCTAAATAAGTCATTTTTTTCTTGCAATAAGTGCATTTTTTTTTTAATTGAGGAGGTAATTGAGACACTTTGCCAATGGAACAAGACAATTTACATTTAAAATAAGAAAACACAAATGCATTGTCTTATTTCAAGTGAAAAATATCTAATTATCTTATTTTAAGACTAAAAATACTGATTCCATTGGCAAATTATCTTATTTACCTATTCAAATGAATGGTAAATACACTTAATTTAAGTCATTTGTTTCTCATTTTTAGATACTTTTTTGCAGTGTACTGAGATTAACCTACACACACACATGTGGTCTGTATTAATTAGGAATATTTATTATTGGGGTAAAAGAATAAAAAATTCAAACCTATTCTTTTTTTGATACGCTTCACAGTTTGAAAGCTTTTGACTCAAAGCGGCCTGTAATTCTTGATTTCTTTTTTGAAACTCTTTGAAGGAACTCTTCTATTAAAACCTTTTTTTCCTTTTTTTTAGGAAACCCCCACAGCCACAATCCCAGCAGCAGCTTGACACATGATACCGTGGAGCGGGTCAGAGACAGGTGATGCCTCATGGCGCCATTCCACGACGGCCAAAATATGGCTGTCTTAAAGACTAAAACCTGGTCATTTTCTTGCAGAGTGTTGCAGCATTTCAATACCACCTCCAAAGAATACTCCGTGATCTTCACCTCTGGTTGTACAGCGGCTCTCAAGCTTGTAGCCGAGAGCTTTCCTTGGAGCTCCCCGACTGAGAGGGAAGCTGGGAGCTTCTTCTCTTATCTAACAGACAGCCACACGTCTGTTGTTGGCATTAGAGGACTGACTTCAGCCCTGGGGGTAGTTGCCCTGCCGGTCTCCCCACAGGAACTGACAAACAGGGCGAAGGACGGAGTTCAGGGAGAAGATGTTTTCTGCCAAACGCCGCACCTTTTCTGCTACCCGGCACAGAGCAACTTCTCAGGGAGGAAGTATCCTCTTAGCCATGTGAGAGGCATCCAGGCGAGACGCCTTTACCCAGCGTGCGACCGCCCAGGCCGCTGGTTTGTGCTGCTCGATGCAGCTTCGCACGTCAGCTGTTCCCCTCTAAACCTGCATGACTGCCCTGCTGATTTCATTCCCATTTCCTTCTACAAGATATTTGGCTTCCCAACAGGTTTGGGGGCCCTTCTTGTTCGTAACGAGGCAGCAGGAATACTAAAAAAGTCTTATTTCGGAGGAGGCACAGCAGCAGCTTACCTTTCTAGAGAGGATTATTATGTGCAGGCAGAAAACATTTCTGACAGGTAAAGTCTTGTTAAATCCAATAAAATCCTCCTGATTCTGTATTTTTTTATCTGAACTGCACCGTGTCTTATTTTCATAATAAAGATTTGAAGACGGTACAGCCTCCTTCTTGGATATTATTGCTTTAAACCATGCGTTTGAATCTCTTTACCGGATGACAGGTATGATTCATTTTAAAATGTCTTTTATATGTAGTTTATTCATAAAAGGAACCTGCACTGGGGTAACACCAAAACTGTTATCGTCTTTATCTGTTTCTGCCTGCAGGCGGCATGCACAACATCCAGCAGCACACTTTTGGCTTGGCACGTTACACTTACATGCTGCTCTCAAGTCTTTGCCATGGCAACGGTAGACCAGTAGCGCGGATATACACCGAGGGCCAGTTTGAGAGTCCAATCACTCAGGGAGCAATCCTGAACTTCAACCTCCTGGATTCTAGCGGGCAGATAATTGGATACTCTCAGGTACATGGGATTGAGGGGATTCATTTCATATTTTAATTGCTTAATGAATTCATGTTTATGCGTAGGAAGGTCTGGTAAAACGCCGCAGCGGTCCTCTCTTTGCTCTCCTCCGTAGGTAGACAGAATGGCCTGTTTGTACAATATTCATGTGCGAACAGGTTGCTTCTGCAACACCGGGGCCTGTCAGGCCTTCCTTGGGATCACTGACCAGCAAATGAAGAGAAACCTTAAGGTAGGAAACTGCAGAGTTCTAATAATTATCATGTATATTTTAGTCTTTTGGCCAAACAGCACAAATCAGCCAAAAAAATAGGAAAGTGGAAGGTAAGGCAAGGCAAGGCAGCTTTATTTGTATAGCACATTTCAGCAACAGTGCAATTCAAAGTGCTTTACATAAAATCTGTCAAAAAAATAAATAAAACACAGAAGAAACAGTTACACTGCAAAAAAAAATCGAAATCTAGATAAGTTGTTTTTTCTTAAAATAAGTGTATTTGTTCTTGGATTTAGTAGGTAAAGAGAGATTTTGCCAATGGAACAATACAATTTACACTTACAATAAGAAAACATATTTGCATTGTCTTATTTCAGGTGCATTTTATCTAGGTACTTTTCTTATTTTAAGAGCAAAAAATACTCATTCCATTGGCAAACTATCTCATTTTACCTACTCAAATTAAGCGTAAATACACTTAATCCGAAGACATTTCTACTTATTTTTAGATCTTTTTTCCAGTGTAAAAATAAAAAAAAAACAGAATAAAAACACAAGAAAGAAAAATGACAGTTTTTACATTACACTTTACATTTTTTGATAGGTCAGAGTGTTGACATTAAAATAAGCATTCCAGGAACTGGTTTCACTGAGATATAAATTTGGCACAGAGTCCTTCTGATTCTTAAGAAGAATCAGAAGGACAAGAAAACATGTTCAAGCATCAAAATTTGCCCCATATTGTGACCTATACCTAAAACTTGCACACGATCTGGGTCATTACCAAATTTTAATTAATTTTTCCTTGGCATGAGGTGCAGCTTTGGAAGCTATTTCCTTAAAATTCTTTCATAAGTTCATAAATAAGGGACAGCGTGTGGCTGCAGCCTCTGGTGTTTGTTCTGCTCTCACCTTCTTTATTCACTCTGCTTTCTTATTTGATCAGATGACCCCCCCAGACCTCTAAGGTCTGGGGGGGTCATAGTGAACTAGCAGGTCAGAAATGTATTTTGGCCCTAAACCTTTTTAGCAGAGGCGGAAAAAGTACTAAAATATCATACTCAAGTAAAAGCACCAATACTTGGATGAAATATCACTCAAGTACAAGTAAAATTACCCATCAGAAAAATTACTCAAGTAAAAGTAAAAGTAATAAGTGGCTAATTTAAAATGTATTTTAAGTAAAAGTTACTTAGTTACATTAAAAAAAAAAAAAAACTGTTGAACGAGGGACGGGGATGCTCTCCCATGTAGTAAAAATAGGACAAGGAGTCATAAATCATAAATCCAAAACTATTTAGTTGCTGCCAGTTCAGTCACCTTTGGCAGAGACATCTGGCATTGCATGATGATACTGTTGGCCCTCTTGAATTTAAATGAAAAGCAGTCTTTCAAATGTGGCTGAGGATTTTTGTCGTTTTGGGCAGCAGAATTCGATGTTTCAGCTAGCATTTCTAGTGAAACGTTTTCTGAACCGTTGTCGCTCTCCTGATCCACCTCCATCACGTCACTCGCTGTAGTGCTTCTTGGCCCCATTTTTTGTCTTCCTTTCGGTTTTCCAAAGTTTTTTTACTCAGTAACGGATGGGATTTGTAATGTCACTCAATAAAAAACGCGAATCAAGTAAAATTTAAATTACCGATTTTAAAAACTACTTGAAAAATACAAAATACACAAAAAACCTACTCAATACAGTAACTTGAGTAAATGTATTTCGTTACTTTCCACCTTTGCCATTTAGTGATTTATAAACTAGCAAAAGTACTTTTGAAATCAATTTTTTGAGACACAGGAAGCCAGTGTAAGGACTTCAGAACAGGAGTGATGTGATCCAGTCTCTTGGTCTTAGTGAGGACTCCAGCAGCAGCTGCTCTGAATCAGCTGCAGCTGCCTGATTGATTTTTTTTAGGGAGACCTGTAAAGACCCCGTTACAGTAGTCAAGTCTACTGAAGATGAAAGCATGGACAAGTTTTTCCAAGTCCTGTTGACACATAAGTCCTTAAACCCTTGATATATTCTAAAGGTGACAATTGTAATTGTCTTAATGTGGCTGTTAAAATTCATGACTACACCAAGATTTCTGGCCTCGTCTGTTGTTTTTAACATTGTTGTTTGAAGCTGAGCGCAGACTTTTAATCGTTCCTCTTTTGCTCCAAAAACAACCACCTCAGTTTTTCCCCTCATTTAATTTCAGAAAGTTCTGGCACATCCAGCCGTTAATTTGTTCTATGCACTTAGTCATTTTTTGTATTGGACTATAGTCCCCTGGAGATAAAGTTATATAAATTTGTGTGTCGTCCACATAACTATGGTAACTTATTTAGTTGTTTTCCATAATCTGAGCCAGTGGAAGCATGTAGATGTTAAACAGAAGAGGCCCCAGAATGGAGCCTTGGGGAACTCCGCACGTCATTTTTGTACGCTCAGATGTTTAAGTACCTATTGACACAGGTAACTGAAAGACATTTTTTATATGATTAATCAAGTAATGCAAGTTTTGCCTCAGATTCTTAGCAACATTTAGGCCTGGACTTTGACTAGACCATTCTCACACATTAATTCCTTGTGTGTATTTCCACTTCTGGGCTTCATGTCTTGCGTACAGAACAGCTGCTGAGGCTGAACTGTTAATTCTTAGAGATATTGATTTAGAGGTCGGGAGCCAATATTTTCAGCAGTAAAACTATAACTATCACTTAAATCACAGCCACTACACTTTATAGCTCATGTAAAGTCACTTTGAAGTACATGAAAAGGTGTAAAAATGTGTTTTTCTCTTTCAAAGCGAGGGAGGAGGAGAAGGAGCCCAGTTGTGGTAATAATTTCTACAATCTGTAACCTAATTCTAATCAATTTAATGTAGGAGTTTATTCAATAAACCTAAAGTGTAACTAAACACCTAGTGCAACTTTTTTTAAGATAAACTAAATGATACGGTCTTAGCGGAGGTATAAGCCAGTGTACATTTCACACAAGAAAAAAATCAAAATCTAGATAAGTCACTTTTCCTTAAAATAAGTGCATTTTTTCTTGAATTGAGGAGGTAAAAGAGACATTTTGCCAATACAACAAAACTATTTACATTTAAAATAAGAAAAAAACAACTGCATTGTCTTATTTCAAGTGCATCTTATCTAAAAATATCTTATTTTAAGAGTAAAAATACTAATTCCATTGGCAAACCATCATATTTACCTACTCAAATTAAGGGTAAATACGCATAATTTAAGACATTTTTACTTATTTCTAGATCGTTTTTCCAGTGCAGGCAGTTTGATTTTTGTTGAAAATCAAAAATGAGAACAAAAAACATACCATTATTACCAGATTTATTTATTTATTTTATTTTATTTTTTCAACCAAAATAATGATAAAAAAAACTTAAATGGTGTCTGAGATGTTGGTGTTTAATTGTGCTGACAGTCAGCTTTCTGAATCAGGAAGCAAGCTTTGTTTGAACCATCTACTTTAGTCTCCAAGGTAACTGTTTCTGGTCTCATCACCTGATCTGAAGTGTTCAGGTTTTTTTTTTTTTTTCCATTTATATGTCAGAGTTTGTTGAGTTAGTGGACAGACCCAACATGCAGAGGTGGAGACAGAAGTGGGTTCTTGCAGGTTTATTCTTAAGAAGATTCCACTAAGTGTCTCTGGAGATCTGCTGATATCCTGGCTGAACCTTTAGAGAACCTGTGGAGAACAGTGGAACCATGGAGGCTGGTGTCTGGGGTGCAAGAACCGTGGAGGCTGGCAGAGTCCTTAAAAAAGGCTTTAGGGCTGCCTGAGCCCCCAGACAGGACCAGGAGGCTGGCTTTGTGAGGAGTGGAGTATGGAGATTCCAGAACTTCTGCAGTGATGCAGTGGGGACGACGAGGCCTGCAGTTTAATAGTTTCCTGAGCGAGGACAGGCTAGAAGCTGGTGGAGTAGACCCAGGATGAGGCGGCCCAGAGAACCCAAGAAGAAATGGGGAATTCCAAAGGTGGCGTCTTTGAGATGAGGAATGCCTTATCCGATTTATCATTTTGGTTGAAAAAAAAGTAACGAAACTGATAATACTTTTTTTGTTTAAGTTTTAAATAAAAAAAATTTAAAAAAGATTCCTGAATGTACACTGAGCACTATCTTCCTAACCTGACTCCGCCAGATGGATTTGCTTCGCATATCCATCTGGAAACCTTCCGTTGAAGTAATTTTGGGAAGGGCCGAAAACACTGGTTACACTGGAAAAAATCTAAATCTAGATGTCATTTTTTCTTATAATAAGTGCATTTGTTCTTGGATTGAGGAGGAAAAAGATACATTTTGCCAATGGAACAAGACAATTTACATTTAAAATAAGAAAACACAACTGCATTGTCTTATTTCAAGTGCATTTTATCTAATTATCTTATTTTAAAAGTAAAAATACTCATTCCATTGGCAAACTATGTGATTTACCTACTTAAATTAAGGGTAAATACACTTAATTTACGAAATTTTAACTTATTACTAGATCGTTTTTCCAGTGTAGCTGATTGGCCTATGTTGGTGATAGACGGGCCAAATAAACCAATC
>JAGKQL010000052.1:4151657-4189283 GCA_018398635.1 Cyprinodon brontotheroides
ACGGCCAGCCGACCGGATCTGTTCGCGTGTCCTTCGGCTACATGTCCACGTTCGAAGACTGTCAAAAGTTCCTGAAGTTTGTGGCGGAGTGCTTCGTGGAGAAACCCGTCACAGTAGACCAAGTGAGGCTGCAGAAGCTGAGAGCAGCCAGGGCATCATCCGGGGGATCAAGTGAACACCCTTCAAATGAAATTTCTAATGGAGAAAACCACGAAGGAGCTGAGAAGAAATCCTTAGAAGTGTCTCAGGGAGGATTTAGACACAGAGAGTCAAAAAGCCCCACGGAGGCTTACACCCTGACCAACATCTACATATACCCCATTAAATCATGCGGAGCGTTTGAGGTTCGAGGACAAGGCACCCTTTTTTTCCACTCTATCTGGTCTTTTCTGTGTCTTTCTCTGGATTTGCCCGCCTTGATTGGACTGTTCTTTATGCAGGTGCACGACTGGCCGCTGGGACCGCTGGGTTTACTGTATGACAGAGGCTGGATGGTGGTAAATCAGAACGGCGTGTGTCTGAGTCAGAAGAGAGAGACGCGTTTATGCCTCATTCGCCCGCAAGTCCACCTCCCCTCGAATAAATTGTTCCTGCAGGCATCAGGTCAGAGAGAGTCTCTGCGTGTCTCGCTGAGAATAAAAGCCTCGCTTAACAAGAGAAGTCTCAATCAGATGAATTTCCTTCAATGCATTTGTAAAGAGATTTTCCCTGCCCCCTCCCTTCCCTTCCTGTCCTGCAGGGATGGATACCATTTCGGTCCCCCTGGAAGACGACGCTGGGTTGCACACAAACTCTCGTGTGTGTCTGAGTAAAGTTTGCGGTGACAGGTGAGCGACGGATGGAAAAAAAAAACTGACGGGGGAAAAAAATACCACCACACGTTTCCTTTTGTCAAACGTTTTTCTCTCCTGTCTTTTTGCAAGGCCTTCTTCTCCCTGCTTCTTAGTAAAGTCTTGTTACCCACTACTTTTTATAGCAAAACAAACAATGGGAAAGAGATATTAATCTCCTCTGACATATCCCCCACATGACATGTCACCATGAAAAAAAGCCCTACTATTTATTCTCTGATTCTTTGGATTAGATGTTGCAGGGAACGGCACAGAGCATGAAAAACTGAGGAAATCCCTCCTGGGGCTGCTGAAAATAATCCTCTTCTGTCCCCCAGGAACCCTAGAGACGATGGACTGCTCAGAGCAGCTCTTGAGGCTGCATCGTGGCTCTCAGACTTCCTTGGACAGCCATGCCGCCTGATAAGACAACGTCCTGATTACACTCGAGGAATGAAGAAGAAGCCAGCTGAAGGTAGCTACAGTCTATTACGAAACTCTCAATCATCTCTATGGATTGACTCAGGGGATGCTGGAAGGAAATCTAAGCTATATTTGTAGACTATTTGAACCAGAAGATTCCATTGCATCATGTGACAGAAGGGTGTAAAAGGTGTAACGTTGAGATGTTCTGTATCATCTATATAAAACTCTCTGTTGTGTGATTTTTGCGCAGCTAATATATGGAAAAAGGATTAGGGCCACTGAAAAAAAAAGGATTAACTGATTTTTAAATTTGTGTTTTCCAGTTTAGTATAGGGAAAAAAGTCAAAGTCACAATTTACACAATTTAAATTAAGAATTCAAATTCTGACTATCAAAATTCTGACTTTTAATCTAAGAATTCTGACTTTTTCACTGTCAGAATTCTGAGAAATTAATTCTTGAGCTTTTAATCAAAATTCTGAGATTAAATCAGAATTTCTGAGAGAAAAAAGTCACAATTCACGACTTTTTCCCATACTAAACTTTGAAATTTAGTATATATCGAGTGCTACAATCAAAAGATTATGCGCGTTATTAGCGCGCGTTAGCCGCGATTTCATTTTACTTGGTGAGATTTTAACGCTTATATTACGGTTTTATAATTTACAATTTCCAAGTACATCGCGCTGCAGCCTGCTTGAGGAAAAGGCGAGAACTATTTTCCCCAGTGTATGCATTTCTCACAGGCTTCAAGAGCGAGCTCCTCAAGGAAAAAAGACGTTCATACACTGGGTGACGCTGCGATGCCTTTTCTATTAAGCCCCACCACCGCTCAGCAAGTTGAGTGGTATCACTGGTAACTAGTAGCAGCCTGAAATACGCTGAGAAAACAGATTACTGAGGTGAATTGGAATCTGCTACGGCACTCACTGCTTTCTGTGTACGCTTACAGGTCGGTATCGATGATATTGTGTGTGTGTGTGTGTGGGTGGGTGTGATACTGTGTGGTGGGTGAGGAGGTGGGTGTGTGGTGTGTTCTAAATTTTTGTTAAGAGGCTGAAAATGCCGAACACACACACACTGACTACGCTTCATCCCAAAGTGATCAATGGGTCTATTGATTTTGATGTATTGATTGAAAATTGTTCATTATTACCTTGGTTAATTAGGCATCCCAATGTTAACTCTACTACATTTTATAGCAGTAGGGGTAAAATGCTTGTCTTTGTTCAAAGAGATGTAATAACTGTAAAGAGGCTGTCTTTACGCATCAGCCTGTTTTTTTTCAGGGGCCTTTTTTTGGGCTACATATTTGTTTATTTTTGCTACATGCCTGCCCCATCTTCTTGCCATATTCTTCTATGGCATGTAAATCCAGTGTCTGTGACCTTTGTTTTCATTTTAAAAGAACATTGTGGCACAAACCTAGCCTGTATGTATTTTTTCGCCATTCATGCGAGAACATTTACAAATATGATTTTCAATCAGGAAAATGCCGATTAAAAAATGCGAATTAATGGCGAGTTAACTCAGGCATTGATCACGATTAATCGCCGATTAAAAAATTTCTGGCTCGAATTGACAGCGGTGGTATATCATATATATATACTATATATATATATATATATCAAGCTCAAACAAGCTAGTGTACAAATAAGTGCAAGATAAAATATTTGCATAAGTATAAAACGAGATTTATCATTAAAGGGTACACTATACAGCGATTGTTGATTTTCCAGTGAGGCTCCCCAGGGGCGGAAATAAAAGTGCACTGTGCGTAAATAAATGCTCCAGCTGTTCTCCTGCCATTTCTACCATGAACACCGATAAAACCGCGGTTGTTGTACGAGCTTAACAGACGAGTGAACGCAACGGGAATCCACCATGTCTACTGCTGTGACTTATTTTGTTACAATTTTCGAGTTTGCGAAATTTTGCATGGATGCCTATACACCGCCATTGTTTGTTACATGCGTAGTTGTCTAAATAACAAAAGATTGTAGTTAAGCTTGAGTCTCTGCGCCCATTAAGCAAGACCAACTCTGCGATGCCGCGAGACTTCGGCAGGCCTCGTGAATTAGCGGGCGAGGGTCACCCTGCAATTACCAAAGAGATGCACCGATTATTTCCCTACAGACCACCAGAGGCGGAGGAGCTTTTTTCGATCTGAAATGACTCATTTAATCATCAAAAACGTTATGGAACACATTAATTAACTGACAAAATGTTTGCATAGTATGCCTTTTAAAACAAATAATAATACACTCATTAGCCGTTTGTCATGCGAGAGAGGTTCTTCACACGCTTGCATCAGGCTTTGCAATCTAGCTTCATAGTGTAGCATCTATTAATTTTAAGGTAGTCGTACACAAGTATGAACATTGGTGCCTGGCTAAACATAACAGCGCAGAAAAGAGCAAACTTATAAAATAAAATTAACCCGTGTTTTATCTTATAACACACACATGAATTTAGTCATTTAAAGTTTTTACCTAAACAACAACAACATAAATTATGAATGATTAATCACACACATCAATTTCAAACAAATGGTATCGGCCGATACTGCACAGCCAGGTATCGAGTATCGGGGCCAAAAAATGGCATCAACGCAACACTAATATTGATATCTATGCCTCTTGAAGCCAATTAAGTGGAGAAAACTGACAATTCGGTTGTTTTTGAAGCATAATCGATTAGCATTTATCATCGCAATCATTTTCATAATTTAAAAAAATTCTAATTATAATGAACCATTAGATAAATGCCCCCCCTAAACCCTGCTTTATGTTCATAAGTGAGTTCTGCTTCAGCTTTGGGATATTTGTAGGTTTTATGGTACAAATTGCTCAGTTGTTTGCAGCTCCAGATAATGAAATCAATACTCCCATGTTTTCTCTCACATTGTGTTTTCTGCAGATTTATATGTTTCTTTAGCGGCAAGTAGATTCTATTTTAGTCCCCCTCTACCAGCTTTGTAATTCCATATTTTCTGATAATGGACTCATTATGAGTTACAGCGATCAATATATTCCGGGTGCCTTTGCGACTTTTAAAACAGCTGCTGTTCCAGGAACAAGTTATGAAGGTCGGACTTTTGTTGATCTCTCCATAAATGTTAATAAATCATGCCCATACGCCTGATTATTATACTTTTAACAGGAAAAATCGCTCTAATTTCACTCCAAAATTAAACTAATAACAGCAGCAGCTGATCATCACTAAAGTCTTACATCAGAAGAATATTTGGACGTTTAAAGGAGTTCCCAAGTTTCCAGTCTCCTCTGCTTGTCAGAAATAATAAAGAGATAATTACTCTAGAGGAATTAGTCAGGCAGAAGGATCCATACTGAAAAATGAAGAGGACATGTGCTGCTTTCGGGTTATGAACTCTCCTTTAGTGGATCGAATGCTGATTTTTTTTTTCAACGTAGAACCTCTCCATGGTTATGAAGGAGAAAGCTACAGCTCTCCTCCACAGAAGCTCTTGACCTGCATGATCGACCTCCTTCCAGCTCATATCAACATATCCGATTGGCTTCAACCTTAGACTTAAACAAATAATCATCAGAAATGTTTGTCTTTACATGACAACCAAATGTAATTTATAACATTAATAATCATAATTTCTGTATTCTGACACTTCCCTGTTAACATTTTATTTAAATTATGACTTAAAAAGCTAAAACCACTGTAAATCATTACCAAACATGCTATATTTGTAATTGTAACCTGTCCTTTATGACTGAAATGAAAAATAAACAAACTAAACTTAAAGACTTTGAGGGCTACCAGCTCTGACTATGCAGCTAATACCCTTAAAGTGGCCTATTTTACTAAGCCTATGAAAACAACACTAATAAACATATATTCACCTTCAAATAAAACAGTATAGACCAAGTGTTGCCATGATAGTTTTTCTGAGTCCTTGTTGGGTCTAAAAAGAAGACATGGACATTGTTGCACACTGTTAATCTGCCGGCAGCTTATAGAACCAAATTGGAAAGTTAAAAAATGGTGTAAGTGTTTACCATTAATGGTAAATTGTAACCGTCTCTGTAACCAAGAGCCTAAAAATAGCATTGCAGTGGTGGGTATCAGATTTAGTAACAATTCAGGCATCCATTAAATTGGCAGCGAAATCAAATCAGCTTTACCTTTTGTATGCATTTTTTTACGAGATTCCAAAAAAGTAAAAAAAACAAAAAAACATTAGACTTTGTTTCCAAGTTTCTCTTCCCATCCAGGAAGCTTTTTCAATTCAAAATGTCAGGAATAGCGTTGAGTTTGAGGCTTTATAAAGTAGCCCAACAAATCCTTGTTTTGGCTTAGAAAACATGCAAATTGAAACAGACGAACGGTCCACCCCTTTGGAATGGGGGTCATTTGGCTTCTTTTGTTAGCCTGCAATGCCTCATACCTGTCTATGTCTCTGAAAGCTTGGTTGTTAAAGGGAATTGTTGGCCTAGGATGAGGTCTTATGTTCCCCTATAAAGGGGTTTGGATTGCGATGATAGCAGGAAGGAATCAACTCAATTGCTGCATTGTAGTTTTTTGAAAGCTAAAATCTGAGTCCACCTGTTTAAGGTTGGTTTTTCTTTCTTAACATAAATGGCTTCCTTCACGCCCCTCTCAAACCACCTGTTTTCTTTGTCCAACCACCTATTTTCTTTGTCCAAAATGGGCGACAGTGGCGTTGGATGTAGGAGTTTGCCCTGAAATCGAAGGATTGATGGTTCAAGCCCCGACTCCGACTTTCAGTGTTTTGTGTCTTTGGGTAGGATGCTTCACCTGCATTGTCTACTGATGGTGGTCAGAGGGCCTGGTGGCACCAGTGTACGGCAGCCCCGCTTCTGTCAGTGAGCCCCAGGGCAGCTGTGGCTACAATGTAGCTTGCCACCATCAGTTTGTGCGTGAATGGGTGAATGAATGTAGTGTAAAGTGCTTTGGTCAAGTCTCCTGACTTGAAAAAGGCGCTACATAAGTACATGCCATTTTACCATTTACCATTCTGTTCCACCTCATGTCCTTTGTTCATAAGGTGTAGATGTTCCGCGAGTCTGGACACGAGGAGTTCCCTCTTCTTTGTTGGGCCATGCATTTATGGAGAGGTTGTTTTGTTTATCCAATATAAAGATCAGAGCATTCCTCACTACATTGAACTACCCATCCACTCATATTTGGTCTGGGGGTTTTGTCTTTAGGACGCACTAGTCTCTGTTTAACGGTTTTGTTTGGTTTGAAATGTACAGGAATTTTGTGTTTGGAGAAAATCCTGTTGAGTTTTTCAGAGACTCCAGCAACATATGGGATGGCGATTTCTAATGAGAGCCTAGAAATGGTTATCTTCATTGTGCGTTAGAGGGCCATTTAAAGCCAGTGGTTTATTTAAGCAGCTCTTTAATTAATCCCAGCAACAGTTAACCTGAAGGTTTTGGGGCCGCAAAAATTTTGGAATGTTTATAATTTTCATCTTTGTTGTCAAAAACTGCTAATTTGGCACAAGATTAATAAGTGTAATTCATTTCAATTCTGCATTTATCGTTCTGAAAATCTTCATGTTCCCTAAAGGGAGGGACGTTCTGTTCAATTCTTCAAGCTGATTGGGTACCTGCCTCCCATGTGGAGTTTTTCGGCCAATCACAGCAACAGTAGAAGCTGAGACGTATCACATTCTTCATTTATTTTTATAGGGTTAAATAAATCACACTCTTACCAAATCCAGTTGGGAGAAAGTGTAACCTTCTTCCCATGCATAAAGGTAAAAATTACGTAATTTTTTTCAGTTTCCAAAAAATAAAAGAGGTTATTTCAGCTAAAAGCGGCGCAGCCATGTTTGTTTTGCTTTAGCCTTCCACCTTTCGTTTACATATTGACATCATACACAACGCCGCGTTTCATTGGTCCGAAACATTTCTGTATCGACTCAAACACATCTGGCAGCTTTTGGTGTATTTTCGGGAGTTTGTGAATTTACAAAACTCGGGACAATTAATCTTGCTTGCAAGGTTAAAATACAAAAATAAAATTTTCATCAGAGGAAAATAAACCCCATAGAATGATGCTACTACCCCTATGTTTCACTGTGGGTATGATGTTGTTTTGTTAAAGTATTGGTGTCCTGTTTTTTTTTTTTTTTTTTGACTAAATATATATTTTTCCCTGAAGCTTTAAGGATATTTTGGTTTAATCTGCCTTAGAGCAGCTTGAACTCTGTGATCTTTTTGGGTTTTATGAGTCTGAAATTTCCTGACAGAAAATGTTTCTCTCTTTGAAGTGCAGAAATCAAAAGGAAATGTACTTTACTTTCCTCTTACAGATTTGTTTGTTTTACAGTTCAATTGTGCTGGAAATGATGTATTATTACGGTCTTATTTCCCTTAAAAGTTTGAGGGTAGGATTTTCTCCTTCAAATCATGATGTTTTCCATGCTGGTGAGGGAGCGCTTAAAGGCAACAATTTTATACTTTTTGCACCCTGACCCAGTGAAAGCACAGTTATTAAAACCTGCAGTTGTAATAACAACAAATACCAAAATAATAAACAATTAAAACAAGAATTACATTTTATTATTGCTTTTAAAACCACCAAGATATGATCCAAAAATCTGGCACTAATGAACCGAATGTTAAAATTTAGTTCTGAGTATTTTTGGGCTTCTAATAGAAAATATGGATTCTGAAATCAAAGTTTTTTCATCTTAAACCAAAAGAAAAAAATCTAATATCTCTCCCATCCATTTCCCCCACTGTGCAGCAGATACATCATTTTCGCTGATCCTTCATTACTGGAACAGACCTTTGTCTTTCGTCATTTTGTAATCCAGGCTTTCTTTTGAATGTTTTGTCTCCAACCCCAGCGTGAGATAGTCTGGATGGCATCATCTTGGCTATAACCCCACTCTGAAACCTTCCTAAACTGGGTTCACTAGCTCAGACAGCCTTTACTCAGGAATAAAACCCTCTGCAGCTGAATCAGACTAATGCTTGGAGTGTTTTAGAATGTTAAAGAAGGCAGCTACACTACCCTAAAGATGTCATTTCTTTCTTTATTTGCCTAAATTATCCAATTGGGGAAAAAAATGTAACTCATTACTGTGAAGGTTCAGAATGCCAAGGTCCCCGCCCTCGACTGCCACCCATCACACATTGCACCCGACCCCTTTGGCCCCTCCTACAGGTGGTGAGCCCTCTTTGGGCTTCGCCCGGCCGGGCTTGGGTAAAAACCCGGTCACCAGGCGCTCACCAGTGTGCCCTACCTCCAGGCCTGGCTCCAGAATGTGGCCCCGGTGACCAGTGTCCGGGCGAGGGAACACTTGGTCCATTTGTCTTACTCATCATAAGAGGTCTTTAGGCTGCTCTTTGTCTGGTCGCTCACCTAGGACCTGTCTGCCTTGGTTGACCCTACTAGGGGGCATAAAGCCACCAGACAGCATAGCTCCTAAGGTCATTGGGACACTCAAAACCCCTCCACAACGATAAGGCAGCCCAGTGAGGGTACCCTGGTGAGGTGTTCCAGGCACGTCCAACCGGGAGGAGGCCCAGGGGGAGACTCGGGACACACTGGAGGGACTATGTTTCTCGTCTGGGCTGGGAACGCCTTGGGATTCCCCCAGAGGTGCTGGACCAAGTGGCTGGGGAGAGGGACGTCTGGGTCTCCGCTACCCCCGCGACCCGACCCCGGATAAGCGGAAGAAGATGGATGGATGGATGGATGGATAGATTGGATGGATGGATGGATAGATTGGATGGATGGATATTGTATAGTGGAAGAAAAATAATGCTTTAAGCTTGCTTTTTTTTGTCCGATCCTCCAGTGCCACCAGCAGGTTCCCTTATCAGTACACAGAATTCTCTTGAGATTGAATTAATCTCAGTTTAAATCCAGCTCTCCTGTGAAGCCCTAAGAGAACATTGTTGGAGGATATTATAATGAGAACAGTGAAACATAGCAGACCGATCAAAGACGATGTTGGTTTAAAAAGTTGTCCTAAATTTTGAACAACTCAGAGTTGTTTTAAATCCAGCATGAGATGACAGATCCACTGTAAACCTACCAAGACATGAAGGTCCACCTAAGATATAAAGCTGAGCCATGAAGGGACAAACCAGAGAAGCTTCTGAGGGGCCCATGGTCTCTCTAGGGGAGCTGGAGGGATCTACAGCTAAGTATAGGTGGAGTGAGTACCCAGAAATTAGATTTCCGCGAGAGTAGCACTACTTTAACATATTTTACCTTTATTAAAAATGAAAAGTGGCCTACCAAGAAATTACTCGATTATAAAGAAGACTCCAGAAGTCCTGAATAACTAATTTCTCCTTAAAATGATGTAATCAGAAACACCTAAATATAACTGTTGTTGCGATTTCTATTGTTTTAGAAATGAAAATAAAATGAAAAAAATGAAAAATAATAGGCTAAAGTAGAAGGAGCACTTTTCTAAATCTGTTTTCAATATAAAACCTCTAAAACCAATAAAGTGTGTTATAAACTGGTTGTTGGAGTAAACTGCCTCCAGTCACAATTTACACTTTTTAGAGTAGATTACTTTGAACATAGAGATTTTATGATTAGGATTAAGACAACAAAGCTTGTTTACAACATAAATAGTCTTTTTTTTTTTAGGGCTGAAACATTAAATCAGATTAATCGTGATTGAATGATTATTGAAATAATCCCCAGGTAATGTAGTAATCGGTTAATTGTTAAATGGAGTATAAAGACTGTAGAGCATGCCTTTAGCTGACAAAGCGACCCACTTAGAGCAGAAATTATACCAAGATTGTAAAAAAATATACATATATCTAAACTTTTGCATTTAAGATAAAAAAAAATGTGTTTGCCATTATGCTCCATCAAGAAGTGGAAAAAGTTTTGTTTCACCTGGTAAAGGAACCTTCGATTATTAATGACTAACGAAAATAATCAACTAAATGATTTGCAAAATAATCGTTAGTTACACCTCTAGTTATTTTAGATAAAATTAAGCTTTTTATCCACAAGCATTTTTGTTTAAATGTGCTTGTTCTTCATTCAGTGGAGTTAGTCATAGTGGGAAGAATCAGTAGCAATACCTCATAAAAGTATTGTGCAGTAAAACTACTCATAAAGGTATAGTTTTGTTTAAAAGGTTACTATAGTAAAAGTAATTAAGTAAATGTAACTAGTATTACCCGTCTCTGCAGCTTAGGTGTGGAAATCTACTATTCTAGTAGAACAACTATTAGTTATGCTTTCAATAAATCTGGAGTTGGAAAAACAACGAGAAAAGAAAATGTTCTTTTTTTAAGGAAGCCGGGTGGAGTTCTGCTTTTAGTTTAGAAACAATGTAGGAGATGAAGTTACACATGTGACAATAGGTGCTCTGGTGTATCTGTCTGTCATTTTTTACAGTAAGCATTGGATTCAGCGTTGACCAATCAAATAAAATCACCTTTTCTATCCGCTGTCGTAAAAAAGCGAACAACCTCATTTTCCACTTGTTTTGTGGAAGCAGTGTGCAAAAGCTGTTAATGAGAATGTTTTTCCTGGAATCTTTGCAGTGATATAAAATCTTTCTCTCCTAGCTGCTGACTCCCCGCTCCTCTCCCTGGTGAATGAAGCTCAGTATCTCTTGATCAACCGTGCCAGCGTGGAGCTCATTCAGGATCTAATGAGCAGCAGGTTGGAACACAACACAGTTATTCCAAACTCCCCCCTTTGCTCCCGGACGCGCTGACGTCCGCTCATTTACATCACAGAGCTCTTTTTATACGGCATGCAGAAAAAAACAAAAAAACATGTCATTTGCACACATGCTCCCCCTCCTCAGGCAGGACGGCTGTGAGGGCGATCAGCTCCTCGACGCACAGAGTGTCATCAGGCGCTTCCGTGCCAATTTAGTCATAGCTGGAGCAGAGCCCTTTGAAGAGGATAATTGGTCACACTTGATTATTGGCAACACACGATTCATGGTGAGCATGCACGGTGAGACAAACAGCCTCAGAACACCTGATGGAAGCAGGATGTCTTTCAGCGGTGAATGTGTTCTCTTTGTGATAAACCCAAAGGTTGCAGGTCGGTGTGGAAGGTGCCAGATGATTGGAATAGACCAGGACACGGGGAGCAAAACTAAAGAGCCGCTCATCAGCCTGTCAGCCCACCGGGCCGGGAAGGTGAGTCTGAAACAGTCACACTGCAAAAAATTAAATCTAAATAAGTCATTTTTTCTTAAAATAAGTGCATTTTGTCTTGAATTACAGATGTGACACACTTTGTCAATGGAACAAGACAATTTACATTTAAAATAAGAAAAAACAACTGCATTGTCTTATATCAAGTGCATATCTAATTACCTTATTTTAAGAGTAAAAATACTCACTCCATTGGCAAATCATCTTATTTATCTGCTCAAATTAAGGGTTAATACACTTAAAGGAATAGTACACCCAAAACATGATTAGCCTTCATTTTCTACTCACCCCCATGCTGAACAACACCCTGGAGTACTTTTTTGATATCTCAAATGCATCTGGAGATCTGGGAGGCTTCTTGCTGTCTGCTGACATTCAAATAATGGAGGTCTATGGCCGAGGCAGAAAAAGGTCCATAAAAGTCCACAAAAGCGTGTCAATATTCCTCCATACTGCTTCGTCCAATGTATTCCAAGTGTCCTGAGTGGGTAGCCTCCATAATTTACTCGAAAGCGAAGTCATTTAGAATGTTTTTAGAGCATAAACAGTAGTGTATAGGATTTCCTAAAAGCGTTCACGACTCTCTAGAAACGCGGCAGACCAAACCAGATGAAAGTCGCATTCAGCTCGGCGAAAGAACTCATGCTCTTCCTCAACTTTTGAAGTCCTCAGACATTTTTCTTTAGTTGTTTCTTTCTTTGCACAGGTAAACAGCACATTTCTTCTTCTTCTACGCTTGCATTATCGGCAGAGCAGAAGCTGAATCGCACTTTCATCTGGTTTTGGTCTGCAGCGGTTTCAATGAGCTTCGTGAGCGGCGCTTTCAGGAAATCCTATACACTACTGTTTATGCTCTAAAACATTCTAAATACTTCGTTTCGAGTAAATTTGGATGCTACCCACTCCGAACACTGAAATACATTGGAGAGCGGGAATACATGGACTTTTATTTGGCTCTGCACCATGGAGCCTCCATTATTTGAATGTCTATGAACGCAGCAAGAAGCCTCCCAGGTCTCCAGATGCATTTTGAGATATCCAAAAAAGTACCCAGGTGTTGTTCAGCATATGGGCGAAAAAATGAAGGCTAATCATGTTTTGAGTGTACTATTCCTTTAATTTAAGACATTTTTACTCATTTTTTAGATAGTTTTGCAGTGCACATCTCAGCCACTGTGATGCAGCTAAACAAAATCTAATAAGAAAAGTAATTTTTTCTTAAAATAAGTGTATATGTTCTTGGATTGAGGGGGTAAAATAGACATGTTGCCAATGGAACAAGACAATTTACACTTAAAATAAGAAAAGCGCATTTGCATTGTCTTATTTCAAGTGCATGTTATCTAATTATCTTATTCTAAGAGTAAAATACTCATTCCATTGGCAAACTACCTCATTTACCAACTCAAATTAAGGGTAAATACACTTAATTTAAGAAATTTTACTTATAAATCTAGATCAGGTGTCTTCAACGTTCTCCACACTGCAAAAAATCTAAATCTAGATAAGTAATTTTTTTCTTAAAATAAGTGCATTTGTTCTTGAATTGAGGGAGGTAAAAGAGACATTTTGCCAATGGAACAAGACAATTTACACTTAAAATAAGAAACACAATTGCATTTTCTTATTTCAAGTGCATATTATCTAATTATCTTATTTTAAGAGTAAAATTACTCATTCCATTGGCAAACTATCTAATTTACCTGCTCAAATTAAGGGTGAATACACTTAATTTAAGAATTTTTTACCTATTTCTAGATTGTTTTTGCAGTGCAGGCTAAGGACCCCATAACTGATGGCGAGATGAAGCGGGGACCCCCTAATTATATATATTGTTTGAAATTGTGTTATATCAAACTGGTCCTATAGTCACTATTACAGATGGAGTAATGTAACCAAAGTAATTTAAGCCCTGGGATTATTAAAGTATTTCTGATTTGTATTCCTCGTTGATGGGACAGGTGTGAATTAAATGATGATGAATTCATGTTGAATTCATGTTAATGCGTATTTAAAGACATTTTAATTAATGGAAAAATTTGCAGTGGGGAATATATATATATATATATATAAAAAAAGTAAAAAAAAACAACAAAATTTTGTCGACCCCCATGCAGTACCTCCGTGGACCCCCTAGGGGTCGCGGACCTGTTGAAGACCTTTGGTCTAGATCGTTTTTCTAGTGAGTATGTGGGGGGGTTTGTTGTGTCAAAGTATAAAAAGTGCCACTGCTAAACCAAAAATATGTTTGTTCTTTTTCACTTTTAGGTGACGTTCGGCGTTTATTTGAGTCACCAAAATCCTGATTGTTCCACCGGATCTAACGTCCTCTCTGTTGGCTCCCTGATACAGGCTGAAGCACAGGATTGTTGATCAGAGCCATTATACACTACTGACAGCTGTGGCCCCTCAGAGGCCCCTTATCCTCTCTACATTGTGAAGATCACCTCACATACAGTACAAGCCATTCAAAATTGCCCATTCCAGTAAAAACGCCACTTCCCTCCAACTCCCAGAAAAATGCAGTGACCCCCTCTTCCATATTTTTTTACTCTGACTCCAACCCTTCCCTGAATTACAGGGTCTGACCAGGAAATAATGCTTCCCTTTAGATCTTAATGTCTACAAATCATGACAGAAAGAATATTTTAATACAAATATTGATTTTTAAAAAGGAATTGTAGGGGAACAGCCAAAGACTAATTAAGGAAATTGTGGGAATTTTGAATGGCTACTACTGTAATTGCCTCGAGGAATTTCTTGTTTTTGTTGTCTTTTAATCCCAATCAGCCATGTTGAATCCAACCATGAAGCTCTGCTTCGGTTAATATTTCTATGAAATTCATATAATCCAGATTAGAATACATGTTAAACTCTAGTTTTTGCGAATTCTGTAACATTTCATAAGCTTGGAGCATACAGATAGAGAGACCTTTAAACTTTTTCGGTTTGTTTTCAATCATCAGGACTCCTGGGCTCTCTGTTCGGCCCTAAAGGTCGGGTTATTATCCCGCTGAAAGACCCACTGATGGCCCATTTTCAGTCCAACAGACTTTTATTTCAAACTGATTTTTATACCTGGTGTGACCGAAGTCTTTCAGTGCACTTAACAACAAGCATGACATGTTTTTCCACATTTTATCCTTTCTGTGAAACAGAAATCACCTGGAGCGATCTGTCTTTAAAAGTTCAATTTTAAACTCTTAAACCTTTTTCTTTCTAAAGGAGTTAAAGCCATTAAAGGTACACAGTCAGGTAATATGCCTGTACCAAAAAGAGCAAAAACCAGTGGATTATGATGAAATCAGGCTATCCTACAAGCATTTGTCCTGATAGTGTTTTGATGGTCCTTTTTGGTGCTACTGGCATTGCCTCTGAACTACCAGAAAACCTGATTGTGGCCATTGATGCAGCTACTAAATGAATCCTGACTGCCATAGAAAACTGACAGCTTGGAGGGCAGGGCTTAACAGCACTGCTAACACCAGTAGCATTATTAGCAAGGACATTGTCAGGTCTAAGCACCTAAAACATCCTACATGCATACAGGGAAAGAAAGAAAGCACAATTAATTTAGTTACTTGCAAGCAGAGATGGGAAGTAACGAAGTACAAATACTTCGTTACTGTACTCAAGTAGATTTTTCTGATATTTTTTACTTTACTTTTACTACTTATTTTTATGGCGACTTTTTGCTTCTACTCCTTACATTTTTACAAATATCTGTATTTTCTACTCCTTACATTTTAAAAATTGGCTAAGTTAATTTAGTTTTGAAACATTTCAATGGAGTTACCGTTATTATTTTTCGCGTCATCAATACAAAATTCAATCTAATTGGATGGGAATCGTTGACATTTACAGCGTACTTACCCTTCCAAGATGAATCGACAGGTCGGCCGGTATTCGATACGCAACAAATCATTTGCAGCTTGGTGGCGGTGGCGTTGCGCCCATATTAGCATGGACTGACGAGGATGATTGAAAATGAACACAGGAGATCTAGTCCTATTAGCAGACATCACATTTAAACTTAATTTCACTTCATTTGATTGGTTTCCTACTTTTTACTTTATACTTTAAAGTAAATTTACAAGCCTGTACTTTTCCCATTTACTTTACTTGAGTAGAAGTTTACAATCTTCCACTTTTACCAGAGTATTTTTTGTACACAAGTATCTGTGTACTTTTACTCTCAAGTCTGGGAAAGTGAGGTACTTTTATATCTGCAAGGAGGTAGGAAGAGACTGGGAATTTTACAATCTCCACCCCACTCTGCAGTCCCACAGCGTTCTCCTGGCTATTTATTGGAATCAGTGGTCCCATGTGAGACTACACGGGGGGTTAGTCAGTTCCAGACTTGCAGTCTCCAGTAAACATGTCCTCTAAATCTCAGGGTTCAGTGCAAAGTTTAAGCTGTTGAAGCTGTTCACCAAAGTTCAGCAGGTCGAGTGCTGCTTGCGTAGATCAACCACAACCTCCCCAACAGCAAATCTACAAATCACAGTATACTTCAGAAAAGGGTAATATGAAAACGTGCACGTAGCTTTATGCATGATAACACTTTGCAGATGCGTTTGTATACAATTCTAACAATTCTAATTCTAACAGACATGTACTCATATGTCTATCAAATAACATTGACAATTGAGACTTTTTTTTTTTTACCACACACTGCAAAACTTATCTAGAAAATAAGTAAAAAAATTTCTTAAATTAAGTGTATTCACCCTTAATTTGAGTGAGTAAAATGAGCTAGTTTGCCAATGGGATGATTTTCTCTCTTAAAATAAAATGGTGAATAATATGCACTTGAAATAAGACAATGCAATTGTGTTTTCTATTTTAAGTGTAAATTATCTTGTTCCATTGGCAAAAATATCTCTTTTACTTATCAATTCAGAACAAATGCACTTATTTTGAAAAATGACTTAACTCTGAATTTAGACTTTTGCAGTGCAATATGAGCTTAAATGCATTTCTGTTTTGCACTATCTGCACTTTAATTTATTTGTGATACAGTTGAATTTACACTTCCCACTAGCATCACAACCCCCATCCCCTTACAGGCGATCAGAACCCCACCTGTTCAGCCAACAATCCCCTCTAATGACCCCCCTTTCAGACCCTGTTCGTCTGGTTCAAGTTGCATGTTTTCTAAGCCAAAAAGAAAGGCTCTGTTCACTCTATAAAGCCTCAAGCTCAACACTATTTCTGACATTTGAAATGAAAAACCTTCCAGGATGGGAAGAGAAGCGTCTCCAAACTTGGAAACAAAGTCTAATTAATTTAATACTTTTTTAGAATGACTGTGACCTGGATGACTGAGAATCTTCACCAGCATTGTGCCTTTGACTCTAACAAAGTCTCAATGTCTCTGGACAAAAAAAACAAGCCCTCAGCATCACAGATCCTCCACCATACTTAAAACTTTGCCTGAGCAGCTTTATCATTTATCAGTTCAGTCAAGGCAAACCAACCAAAAGGTTTGCTGTGGAGAAGCAAAATAGATCAGACTGAATTCTGGTTCCAGTAGAACTTCACGGGTATATTTGTGCACTGCAAAAATGATCTAAAAATAAGTAAAAATGTCTTAAATCAAGTGTATTTAACCTTAATTTTAGTTGGTAAATGAGATGATTTGCAAATGGAATGAGTATTTTACTCTTAAAAATAAGGTAATCGTGTATAATATGCACTTGAAATAAGACAATGCAGTTCCTTTTTCTTATTTTTAAATGTAAATTGTCTTGTTCCATTGGCAAAAGTGTCTCACCTACCTCCTCAATTCAAGAAAAAATGCATCTTAGTTTAAGAAAAAAATGACTTATCTTAGATTTCCATTTTTTGCAGTGTGATGGTAGGGATGGTTGTGATGGTTGTTTTGACCCTCAGATGTCACTTTTTATTTCTTATTTCTAAAAGTGGCCTTTGAATGATTATTTGCTTCTATCCCAAGTCAATTCATTCCCCCAGGAGAACAGAAAGGCATAGATAGGAATTACAAGTTAATTGGCAGTGGTTAGTTAGAAAAAACACTGCAAAAAAGAAAAATCTCAATAAGTTATTTTTTCTTAAAATAAGTGTGTTTTTCCTTGATTTGAGGAGGTAAGTAAGACACTTTTGCCAATGGAACAAAGACAATTTCCTTTTAGAATAAGAAAAACTATTTTATTGCCTTATTTCAAGTAAATATTATCTAACTATCTTATTTTAAGAGTAAAAATACTGTTCCATTGGCAAATCATCTTATTTACCTGCTCAAATTAAGGCTAAACATACTTAATTTAAGCCATTTTTTACTTATTTCTGGATTGTTTTTGCAGTGTTGTAACATTAATTTCGAAAGCTTTATGAGTTACCAAAAAATGGGGCATGAGTGATTTTGCTTCAATTTTTTTTTTTTTTCCTCAAATGTTTCATTTTAAATTCTGCTTCAGCTTTTTGCACAGCTTTACCAGAGCTGCAAACAAATCTGTCTGCACAGCATGTTGTTCTTTAAATCAAGCATTTTAACTGTATGCAAAAGCCTGTGATCATTGTAACATATTAACTTTTTCTGTTCTCCTGCTTTGCTGATCTCCTGATCTGGAACACCTCAGATGAAGGCAGCTGTAGAACCAACCCTGACAAAAAATAACGCCTGCACAGGAGGAATAAACCTGCAGGAAATCTCAGACTGGAGTTTGGTCATAGGAACTTCTTAGAGTGTCGTTCTTATCTCATAAAACACTCTCTTATGTGGTGCTTTGATTTCCTGAATCAGAAAAAAAACCTTTTAGTAACTCATTTACTGTTTTCTCTTTGTGATTGTTTGAACTCTACTGCTGATGTGTAACAATGAGTTAATTTATCTTTAACTTGCTCTTGGTTTTATCTTTTGTAAAGAGAAATTAGATAATATACTTTCAAATGTTTCTTTTAGCTGAATGGCTTTGCACTAAAACATAAAACAGATTTGTTGTCTGTTTTATAAACCACTCAGGTTGACTAGCTCACCTCTTTTTCTGCTCCACTCATCTGGAACAAACTCCCCGAAGGGCTGAAACCCAAAGTTATTTGTTCAGAGTTGCCTTATACTTGTGTATTTAGATTGTTAACTTTGATTGTAGTCCAACTGTTCCTTATCTGCCTTTATTATGCAACTGCAATGTACTTTATTCTGTTTATATGTTCTAATGTGCTGTTTATAATTCAGCTCTTTGAATTGTAGCAGAAATGTTTATGCTTATAATTAAACTTGCAAAATTGATCTACATTATGAATCTGTAAAAAAAAAAACAGTTTTTTATTGATCTGATTAATTTATGCTGTATTCATTTCTGGATAATAAAGTTTGAACTTTGCTGATTGTGTAAATTATTTAAGGTAGTTCCAGTTGCAGTGGTGTTGTCTCCAATAAAAAAACCTATGTGTTGAATCGGTACCACCTTAACAACCCTGGCACCTCCCCCCCCTTTTTCCTGTGTTTAAACTCCACCTTCATCAAATCTAGACTTGGTCAAAGTGCACGAGCAGGAGTTTGGAAACACTGGAAGGTTTTAGTAGTGAGGTGTTAGGAACATTAAACAATGAAGAGAAGAACCGTGAAACCTGCTGATTCCTCCCCAGAAAGGAAGGACAGGAAGGCAGCCAGCAGCTTGAAAAAGCAGGGGTCTCAGTGAGTAACTTCAGCTGCTTGAAATCATCAACAAAGTTATTCTGTTAGGTTTTTAGAGATTAAATTAATCTGTCAGAGGAATTATAAGCAATACAGATTGTCCTTTTGATTATAACAAATCTATACAAAATTTGGTTTTCTTACTTAATAAAATAAAACTCAAAACTGGGGCAAATATTTGTATAAATCTTCCAGTTAATGTGCATAAAGTCAACTGAAACCAACTTATAAACATCAATCTGTCTATTTTATTTCTTATTTTTATTTTGTTTTTCATTGTGTGCGATACATGTACACTGCACCTTAATCCTATTTATCTTGATATACTGTATATATATTGTTTATTCTTAATGCACCTTGTTTGCACCTTCTTTAACTTCTATGCCAATATGTGACCACTGAATTTCTCTGCTGTGAGATAAATAAAGCTCATCTAATCTAATCTTTATTAAGAAATCCCAGTTTAACCCTTTATAGGGAACTCAGTGAAATACTTTCAAAATCCAAATTTCAAGCCAATAGTCTTATTGGAATCCAGGACAAGACATTATTACCTTTGTAACATTAAAAAAATATGGATATTTTAATGGAAAAAATGAATGTCAATGTAAAAACAAGAAACGCCAACTTGCCCGAATATATCTATATAAGAAAAATTAAAATGCTTCTATAAGAAATTCATTTAAAACACTCAGAGTGAAAGAAACACTTTTTTTGGTACAACATAACCTTAGAGGCTTTAATGCTGATACTGGAACTTACACTGTTTAGTTTATAAAACTAAATATAATTGTTAACTAGGCTTATTAACTTTACTTTTTAACGTTATTTTTTCCCCCCAACTTGATTTGCAGTAGGTAATATATTATTTAAGAGCTCATCTGATTGGGCAAATGCCAAAAGTATCTTTGCTGAATGGCTGGATATAGATCTTGTGCTTCTAGAACTCACTGAGGGACGGGGGGGACTCCATTTCTAAGGGGAATGCAAGTGATCAAAAACAGTAACGTGCCCTTTAAAGGATCACATAAAGCTCTGAAGAGAAGCAGCCAAGAGGATTGCTGTTACTCTGGAGGAGCTGCAGAGATCTCTAGCTCATGTGGGAGAATCTGTCCACAAGACACGTGTCAGTTATGTACTCCATTATAACAATGGACTATATGGAGGATCAGCCATTGTTTAAAACAGGACTAGATCATGGTAGATCCCATGAATTGGATACATGTAGAAGAAGGAAAAAAAGCCTCAACAGAACATAGCTACGGTGAAGTTGGGTAGTGGTAGCATCATACTGTGGGAGTGTTGTTCTTCACCAATGCGCCATAATTTTCTTCAACTGAATAAAAACAAAACTGAAGTAATAATCTTTGGACCCATAGAGTAGAGATCTAAAGTTAGCACACAGCTCCAGTCGCTTCAGCTAGTAACCACTGATCAGGCCCAAAATCTAGGTGTAGGCGTAGTGCTGGATTCAGACTTGAACCTCCAAAAGCATTTAAAGACAATTACACGGTCGACTTTCTATCACCTGAAGAACATTTCCAGGATTAAAGGACTAATGTCTCAGCATGATCTGGAAAAACTAATCCATGCGATTTATTTTTAGTCGAATTGATTACTGCAACGGTATTTTTACAGCTCTGCCTAAAAAGTGGATCAGACAGCTGCAGCTGATCCAGAACGCTGCTGCCTGTGTCCTCACTAAGACTAAGAAAGTAGAGCACATCACCCCAGTTCTAAAGTCCTTCCACTGGCTCCCTGTATCTCAGAGAATAGACTTTAAAATACTTCTGTTAGTCTATAAATTTAGCACCTAAATACATCACAGACTTGCTATCAGTGTATCAACCCTCCAGACCACTCAGGTCTTCTGGCTCCAGCCTGCTCTGCAGACCTAGAACCAGAACTAAACATGGAGAAGCAGCATTTAGTTCCTATGCTCCACTTATCTGGAACAAACTTCCAGAAAACTGTAAAAGTGCGGAAAGCCTGAGTTCCTTTTAAATCAAGACTAAAAAACACATTTGTTTAGGATTGCCTTCTTACACCCTCAGGGGTATAAATAAATTTCTGCCTGACAAAAACACACTAAAAGTAAATAACTTATAGCCTCACAGCTATTAGATTTAGAAGAAGAAACTTTTGAGGAATACGCCTGTAAAAGCAAAGATGTCATAGAATGGTTTTCTGGTGTCAGCACCAATTGTAGCTTTGACTCTGCCTGAAATATTAGGGACAAAATACAAAATATTTTGCATTTTTCAACCTGCTTTTAAACCTTTTCTTTTTGAAATAAACATTGCAAAACTACCAAAATATTATTTATAGCACAAAAAGTAGTACAGACTTTTAAATCTAAATGTTGTGTAAAATATACCAAATTTGGACTCAATCAGATGAATCATATTTATGTTTAGAATGGTATTGTGTGAGAAATTTCATTTCTTAGGCGGAGAGGCCATTTTGGCACATTTATCCAAAATGTCACCAAACTGTGCCAAATGTATTTTACATCAATACTGGGGTTTGTTAAAATTACGCAGGTCACGTGCAGGCAGCTGGACCCGTGGGGTTCTAGGGGTTAAACAGTTCAACTAAAACACATTTTCTTTAGTCCAACTGTTTTTAATATTCTTTTTTGTTTCCTGCATTTTATTTTATTATTTTTTTTTCCTACTTGCTTTGATTCTTTCTTTTTATCTTCCTTCTGTATCTAACATCATGAATAAAGCACTTTGCATTGTCTTTTGTACTGAATTGTGCTATACATATAAATTTGCTCCTTTGCCTTACCCTTTTGCCTACCAATGACACGGCTGCTGGTTATAGTTCAGGATGCAGTTGAAAACAGGCAATCCTGGAAGAAAAACCTGCAAAAGTTCTCAGCCTTAGTCTTCATACCCTGCTGTGCTTCATATGTGCTTTTTATTCATGATATCACCAAGTGCTGCTGAAGCCTGTTAATCACCTGTTCGTTTGGAGCAGGAGGGGCCCAGTCACCTTCCAGAATCTAGATCCAAAGAAAGATCTGTGAGAGGCTTAAGGATTGTTGCTCAGACCCTCTTTTTTTTCCTGTAATTTTTTTTCTTTTGCAATGAAAACAGTAAAAAACAGACTTCCACACAGCTGTTAGAGACACAGCTCAGGGAATCCCACGCTGCACATGAAAATACATGTCAAACTCTTTTTACCATAAGAGCAGGCACACATTTCCTTCCACAATTATGCATCTCTTCATGTTAATCTGTGACAGAAATCTCGGTAATGATTGTAATGTTGCCAAAAGAACATTCATTCATTAAAATGCACGTTTTAAATTACATATTCTAAGTTGAAAAACATATTTCTAGTCAATTAAATTAACACTAGTTTTTCTTGCTATACTTATTTACTTCTTGTTAGTCCTGAGAGGCTCATTTAATTATTTTTTCAAAAAGCAAACAGGAAATTGCAAGCTTGTTTCTGCACAATAAAACGCGCTTAATGAGCACCAGCTAATGCTGAAACTGTAGGTTAAGGTTGTAATAATAAATAGTGCTCCAGGAATATGGCTTTGTTTTCATTCCTGGATAATGAGTATTCAGAGTCACTGAGGTCCTGTTGTGGTTTGTAAACCACTAAAACATCTCAACACACACACATGATCTCTGTTTCACTCTGCTGTTACTCTGTGACATGATGCATTACCTTGCCCTTTGGATCGGAGTTCTTTAGCTCAACCCTGAACTAATTCTTCTTCTAAGCCGCAGCTAAAAGTCGGATCAGACGTTTGCATCTTCTAATCTTTGGCATGAATGTTCAATTAATTTGGAGCTTATAATGTTTTAGTTTGAATTGGTCCCTTTATGTTCGCTGGCCTGATCACACAACACAATGTTTAATGGATTTTTCAAGCAACAACTGAGGGGGGGGTATTTAAATTAATTGTCTTTTTTGCTTCTTTCTTGCAAATGGTCAGACTTAAACATACAGATGTTTCCAAACAGACTCATGTGTGGTCGAATATGACAGAGTTCATTTGAATTTTCCGACACAGACTCTGCTTTTAGGCATGGATTGTCATTGAGCTCAAGACCGGGGTCATACCAAAAGCTCAATGTTGGCTAACTTTATCTGTTCCACATGTTACAAATCCTGTTTCATGTTTGAAACATTTAATAGTGGAGAATTTTTGAAAAGACCTATGGAGGATAAAAAGTGCCAAAATTAAATAAATAAATACAGCATTAAATAAATAATTAAATGTGTCAATAATTAATTAAATGTGGAATTAAATAAATAAATGTGTCATTCATTAATTAAAACCACGTCACTAATATAAAGTGCTACAATTAAATCAAATAAATACAGCCGAGCGAAACAGGATCAAATGCTGCCGATTAATTTATTAAATAAATAAGGAATTAAATATATGAATGTGTCATTAATTTAATAAAATACGTCTTAATTTTATTAAAAATATATATATAATTATAATAAAACTCACCCATCAAAGTTAGGGGGCGGGGTTAACGCGAATTCGCTGAGTCTCTGTAATCTATTTGCTTCAGCTTCTTAATGTGTGCAGGATGACCAATCAGGTGTTGGGGATAACCGCCCCCTAACTTTGGATGGGTGAGTTTGACAGATGAATGAAGTAATTAAATGCACACCGAAATAATTATATATATTTTTTAATAAAATGAAGACGTATTTTATTAAATTAATGACACATTTATATATTTAATTCCTTATTTAGTTAATGAATTACACATTTAATTAATTGTTTATGGCTGTATTTATTTATTTAATTGTGGCACTTTATATTAGTGACGTGGTTCTTATTAATGAATGACATTTATTT
Organism: Cyprinodon brontotheroides; assembly: GCA_018398635.1. NCBI lineage: Eukaryota > Metazoa > Chordata > Actinopteri > Cyprinodontiformes > Cyprinodontidae > Cyprinodon > Cyprinodon brontotheroides. The sequence goes on from JAGKQL010000052.1 coordinate 4,175,589, forward strand.
ATTTAATTCCACATTTAATTAATTATTGACACATTTAATTATTTACTTTATGCTGCATTTATTTATTTAATTTTGGCACTTTTTATCCTCCATAAAGACCGGCCCTGTCTACTTAAAAAATAAAAATGCACATGCACAACCCTCGTTGGGAATGACACGCCTATTAAATGCGTGCAAGAATCCTGCAAGTAACGAGATGCTGTTTGTGCATCACTCATAGAAGCTCAAGCCGGACTTACACTGTGCCATTTTTTCCCCTTTACGTGGCCGACTTTCTAGTCGCGGCGCAGACTTTTTTCGTGCGTCGTGTAGTGTACAGGGGGCAACGAGGGGTGATCAGCTCCTCCCATGACCACCTCCCGATCAGGAATCGTGAGGTCGGGAGAAAATAAAACATGTTCGTGGGCAAATCGCTCAGTCGCAAACAAACCCTCTTCTTCTTCTTCCTCCTCTCAGACAAAAACAGAAGCATTGCAGGGGTGCAAGTGAAATGGAGTTCTTTTCTGTAAAATTGACAGACCGTAGTAGCCATGTTTGCTCAGTCATGTCTTTGTCCAAATATGTTGTCACCTTTTCTTTTTAGGGCTATTAGCACAAAATTGCACAAATTGCCAAGGCAGCGCCGTTTCACTCTAGTGAGCTTCATATTCCTCTTCTACTCAATTAGTTTCCGGATAGATCTAATCTGAGTAGCTATCATCTCACTCGCGGAGCTGAGTCCGCCGCGTGGTTTGTAGATGTATGGTGTGAGCAGGTAGATCGCATCAGAGCATCGCGGCTGCACAGTGTGAGAACATCTATTGTGAGCTCTTAACTCATACTGTATAATGAAACCCTGCAGTTTTATCGAACAGTGTGAGCTGTAGCTGTGTGCAACGATTGAAAAACTCACACCGTCTATGCCTGGCTTACTTTCCAAAAGAAACTTGCAAAAGAAGATTTTCAATTTTTTCACTATGTCAGATTAACCACTGTTAAGTAAAAATGGGGATGAACACGTAGGCGGACTTACGTAAACTTATCACCAAAATGATTGACAATTAGGAGGACCGTTTATTTCGATGATCCACACAGGAAAAGAAAATCCTCCACTATACCTTTAACCAAGTTCCAACCATCTATCTGCTGATTTTAGGTGAAGGTGAGGAGTTAAGAGGCTTTCCCTCTTCATCATGCTGCCACCACCATGCTGGAGAGTTGATACGGTGTTCTTAAGTTTAAAAGTCTTTCCTTGACTCTTGCAACCATTAATCTTGTAAACAAGCTCAATATTTGTCTCTTCTTACCTTAAAGCCTTTCAAACGTTACTCCTGACACCCTAAAATCCCGCCTTTCACTCATCCCAGCTTCTATCTATCGATAATGAATGAACTATGCCTATAAAAAAACTGGTCTGGTCCGGTAAAACCAAAAGACAGAGCTGAACTCTACCCCTCCAGATAACAGTTACAGCTGGAAGGAAACCAGAAGCTATTTGCTACCAGCAGATAGTTAAGATGCAGAGGAAAATTAAAGCTGAATGAATAAAAGTTGTATATTAAAAGAAAGGAAGGAAAATACCTGCATGGATTTTTACAGCTTTTTAACAAATGTTAGATTCACCCAAAAAAAAGTTAATTAATCTTTAAACCTCTAGTCACACCTTTAATGCATTAAGCATCAATAAATTAGGAGCTGATGAATATGTAATGGTTGAATTTACAAGTGGAAGGAACTTTAACTGAAAGCCATCCATTTATTGTCCAAACCAGAAAGTGTCCAAAATTTCTCTCTTCTGACCTGAAAACTGGTACCAGAGTGAAGTCATGACCCAAACAATTGGTTAATGAAACATTGAGGGGGGGCTAGGGGTTAGAGCAGTGGGCTTGTGCTCTGAGAAGGTACCCGGTTCGATCCCCACAGCCTCCAATCCACTGGTCCCTGAGCAAGACCCTTAACCCCACATTGCTCCCTGGGCGCTGCACAATGGCAGCCCACTGCAACCCAAAGGGATGGGTTAAATGCAGAGGTGAATTTCTCCAGTGTAAGATTAATAAAGTTCAAATATTATTCAAAATAAAAAACAAATCTAAAGAAAACAGGATGCAAGCCAAATTACTTAAAGCTACAGTGTTTAATTTTCCAGCGACATCTACCGTCCAGACTGCAGACACAAGCAGTAAACATGAACATATAACAACCGGTGCCAGTAATACAGTGCGAGCGTGCAGGGACAGAAATATCTTCCACGCGCCCCGCGATCACCTGCAACTTCTCAAGTGATGAGGTTTTGTTTACATAGATAATTTTAATACTGCCATCTATTGTTCAGTACGGCCTCAGTTCATCTCTCTCAACTTGCGGTAGTAACTTTGATGCGTAATGGGCGATCTCTATAGTCTTCTAGTTTGTTGGCTCTGGCGCCGCTGTAGCGTAAAAGATGCCTCCCTCCATGGCTGCAGAGACCAGCTCCTATGTAATTATAAATAATCAAATTCTAAGGCAACGCAAATATTAAGGTTAAGAGGCTGAGCTTCATAGATGATGATAAATAACATAGTTATGTATAATATATTACATTTCTGACCGTATATCCCTGTAATTATTACACACTGTAGCTTTAATTCTGTTCATGTTTAAATTATAGTTTTATAGCTATAAGCATCCATCTATTCTCTATCACGCTTATCCCTGCTGGGTTGTGAGGGTTGCGAGGTGCCAATCTCCAGCGCTGTCTACGGGTGAGAGGCGGGGTCCTATTGCACGGACAGGTTGTCAGTTCATCAGCAGTATCTATATAACCTGGCTCCACCAGATGGATTTGCTCCGTTGAAGTAATTTTGGGAAGGGGCGAAAATACTGGTTAGCTAATTGGCCTATGTTGGCCAAATAAACCAATTAGATCAAAGCGAAGCATATGATGTACCTGACAGAGCAATGACTTAAACACAACCACAAACTCTTGCCGAAACCAGTGGGGAGAAGAGCAAAAACATCTTTTCCTCTGAGAAAAGCCTCCAGAGCAGTGTTTTGCTTCTTTCAGTGAAGAAATACCTCTGTAATTCGATAAAACTTGCTTTCGATAGCCACGCGCTAGCGCTAGTTTCATCGGCTGAAAGCCCGCCATGTTCTTTAGACTGAACTAATGCGCTTCGTTGTGTCACACCTCAACCCCCTTCAAAGCCAACGCTTTGATTGGACGTTCGTTTGGTGAAACGGCTCCAAATTTTTCTTTTAGCGTAGAGTCTCCAGAGCTGATCTGCGATTGAAACCTTGAAAGCTGCTCGCGAGATCAGGATGGTCTCCATGAGGCTAGCATCTATAAGCAGTTTAACATAAATCCAGCACCAGTGTTGGCTAACTTTATCCGTTCCACATGTTACAGATCCTGTTTCATTTTTGAAACCCTTAAAGGTAAAGTGGAGCACTATTTATGATTACAACCTAAAAAATTACTAGATTTTAAGGTTGTCTGATGTATTATTCCCTTAATGTGTAAATAATCCAGAAATATAAGGTTAACAATTGCAAAAAACTTGCAAACAAATCTTGACTTTAGTAATTATACCATGCTAAATTAGAGTTGTATCCAGATACACCATTTAAGTTTCTTAAGAGTATTTATAATTTTGACAAATCCTGTGTGGGATCCAGTTGAACTGAATCTGAATCTAAATGCCTTTATTTCATTAAATGCAATAGATTAAAAGCCACCAGTGCAAAGACAAAGTAGAAAAACATTTTAAACATGAAAAATATGTATATAATCTAAATATATGAACATCAGTGTAAGAGGTAGTCTTGAGAATTTTTTTAAATAAATATAAAAAAAACGTTCTTGTTAGGTTTTAGTTCTTGGCATTGCTTAGTAGCACTGCAGTCAGGTAACCTGATAAATTATTCCCCAGTTTCTAAATCAACTCCTAAATGCCTCATCAGAGAAAAAACGTATTACTATAATGAGGATATTTTTTTTTACATAACTGTATTACACCTTTTTATGTTTTTTAAAAATCTCCTAAGAAGCTTTTGGATATATTTTCACAAAGAAATGGAAGTTATTAATCAAAGATGGAGTTAATTTCGGAATGAATGGCTGGCAATATGTGTCCCTTGAGCCCCGTAAAGACATTGGTCTTCAGCAAAAAAGGCTCTGCAGGCTGATTAGAGCATTAATAGAGGGAATGAAGGGAGGTATTGTCCATTAATTGGCTGTAGTCTGGAACTGTTCCTTCTTTCTGTTGTCGCCTCTGGGGAATCAAGACACTTAAATCTCAGCCAGGCGTCTCTCCTTATCTCTGCAGCCACAGAGCGGTACGCAGCTCTGATGTTCCTGCTGATGGGCTGGAGTCTGCAGCCCAACATGCACCTGCTGCAGCAGCCCTTCATGCTTTTCTGAGGGAACTCCTAGGAAAGTTCATCTTGTTTTGTCGGAATTGTACTACAGAAAGCGGTGTTACGTGCGTACAATTATGCAACCGGTGTTGATGATTCCAGCTTGGAGGCTCCCAGGGCTTAAAGTAAAAGTGCACTGTCGTGGAAATATGCTCCAGCTGTTCTCCTGGTTTCTCCAGGCTGCGCCAAGCGCTGTTGTTTTGCTGAGCTTAGCGAAGTCAGGCTTAACGCCAGCAGAATCACCATGTCTTTTTACTTGTAGAGAGATCGATTTTTGTTTTTCCTCTCTTACCTGCTCGGACATGGGCTTTTGCTGTTTTCTCGCTGGTGAACGCCATGATAACTGCACAAATATTGCCACTGCGCGCCAGCAGCAACGAGCATGCCTTTCACTGGGGGCGTGTAGCAGTTCTACGCCCGTAAACAAGACCCGACTCTTGCGATGCACCTGCGAGATTTCTGAATTGCCTGTGGAGTGCTTGGTCGAGGGCTCCTGCACTGTAAGTACGTATTTCCCTGCTGCGGGAGCCACCAGTGGGAAACGAGAAAACCTTTGTTGTTCAAGCTGAAATGAAAAATTAACTTCAAGAAAAATGTTGCATAGTATGCCTTTAAAAAGGGGTCAAAGTATTCTGTTGCTCTAAAATACCTGTGTGGTATATTTTCAGTTGACTCTAAACAGACGAGTGCAGGAATGATTCATCGCTGTCTCATGAAAACTGTTTTAAGCAGAAAAAGATTAGCAGAGGGAAGAACTCATTAGGTTCAGTGTCAGAAATTGTTCCCCGTGTTTTATCAAAAGTACAACCAGGCTCGGACTGGGAACGATTTTCAGCCCTGGTACTTTTCCATCTACACCGGCCCACTTATGGACTCCCTAGAGGCACAGTCAAACGCGTGCATCTCAAATGTGAAACACATTACCAATACACATTGTGGATTAGCTTTGATCTATCTTCAAGCATCACACGACAACCATCACCAAGACTCCTATAATGCAGTTTTACTGGCTTTGGTTATTAACACGGACGTAACAGTGGGTGCCAGATTTTACTGACTCACGTTTTTCAGCCTAAAAAATTTTCATAAACCGCCTCGATTAGGCATGGAACGGTTTATGAAAACCGTCCAAACTGTTCGGTTCGACTGTCTCGGTTCGGTTCTCGTGTGTTTCGTTCGGTTCATGCGCTGCTCCATTTTCTCATAGGCGAAGCGTTTACACTCCAGAGCAGAAGGTGGCGGTACTGCGACCAAAGCCAACCACCAGTAGTAAACAAGAAGAAGAAGAAGCGAAGAAAAAAATCAGTTGTTGTGGAGAATTGTGTGGGTATGGCGAGTGGGAAAGAACAGGAGTTGGAAGACGCGCCAGCAGCACTTTATAGGTCTGCTGTATGGGACCACTTTGCATTTAGAGTGACCTACGATGACGGCGGGAAGAAAGTTGTGGATAAAAGTGTAACAGTGTGCAAGCATTGTGCAACACGTTTTGTTTATGCTAACAACAACATGACCAACATATCATGCCAGATCATGTCCAGACCGCCTGCGCAAAGCAAAGCCTACAGCCTCCTCTGTGGCTCCGTCCGCTCCGCTCTGAGTTCCTTGGAGATCATAGAGGGCATGCGCCAGATGATTAAATTCAAAGCAGCAAAACATGCGGAAATGATCCAGGGTTTCCGCGAATCATTAAAAAATAATTACAATTCATTCATTTTTTGGGATTTTTTCATTAATTTCATTTAAAAAAAAATTCATAATTTTTTTTTTATTTTAATTAATTTTTTTATTTTTCGGTGTAACAATGAACATATACCGAACCGAACCAAAAACCGTGGATTTTGTGAACCGTTCCACCCCTAGCCTGGATATACAAAATCTCGCCCAATTTCAACCAAAGTCTATTAATCTCTTTGGCCATAAATCTAAAGAAAAACATTTTTTAAACATAGACGGCCATCCTAAACTGCCAGATTGGGAAACATCCCAACCTGGCAACAATGCACGTAAGACGGGAAACGTTAGCCTGTAGATGCAAAACCCCATCATGCACCACAACATATTTTTTTGCTAAATATTCAAACACAAATTCGTCAAATATAAGAAGAACATCGCAGTTTGGTTTAAAGAAAGCATTTTAGTTTTATTATAATTTAGTTTGTTGCAAGGATTTTGAAGTAATAGAAAATTACACCATATGCCAACCGTCACAAGGATGTGCATGACAAGGAAGGGCTACATATATTGCGTGCATCATTTTGGTAGTTAACATTGTATTACTTCTTGAAATGCCCGGTATCACAGATTACCACTCCTAGCCTCAGTAAAACTGTTTTTCAGTGAGCAAACTGCTTCCTTTCAAATAACTTATTAGTTAGAAATTAATCAGTGATGTATAGCGCATCTCATGCCGCTGCTACAGTCAACTATAACCCAGTTACCTGACTCTCATTGACTTTTATTCATGGCTGCCGATGCAATCAGGAAAAAAACACGGTGCTTTTAAAGGATTTAAGAGGCAGAGTACATGCCAATATGCTGCTAATTAAAGCATCTAAATAATTGATCAGCAGCGGTGTGACCACAATTTGCTTTACTGGAGCATCCAGGTGTGTCTGTGTTAACATGACACCAAGTCAGTGAGTCATCAGCAGTGACCTTAGACGAGAAACCTCTGCAGCCCTTTAATTAGGAAAGTCCTATGAACCCATTTACAATTTACAGCCTTTTTGTTTTCCATAATTGCACAGTAAAACATTCTTCCTCTTTCTTTCCAATGTTCTGAAATTTTTTATCTAACAGTTTAAAATTTCATCAAGCATTCCTTTATAAATGAGATTAGTTAAAGGTATAGTGGAGGATTTTTGTGAGGATTTGGAAAAACCTGCCCTCTCCACCCTGTACCTGCTCCCGAGAGGGAACGCCAATTAAACACGTTAGAGAGCGTTCACAAACCCATTTTTCCTCGTGCACGCTCTGTTTAAAAGTTGCTGTTCCCTTTAAGGGATTCTTCTCCGTTTATCAAAGTTGTTTCAAAGTTAAAATGTTTAAGGTTGAGCTCAGACCAAATGTTGGGTATGGTGGTGGAAGGGTGATGATGTGGGCTTGCTTTGCAGCCATATGACCTAAGTATCTAACAGAGTGGACTATGAACTAATCTGTGGGACACAGTATTATTCCTCTGTGTGATTTGGATGTTTTTGCCAGTCATTGTCTCTATTTAACTAAACTTTCCTCCCTTGTCAGTATTGGTAAGCAACAGGTTATCAACTGGACAATGATCCCTAAAACCACTGAAATTATGACGGAATGGCTATAAAACCAGTAGATTAAGGTGTTAGAAATGGACCAAAATATCTCGTTAAAATGATGAAGTTATATCCCTTTAAAAAAGCTGTTGCGCCACAGGGGGCTTCCTCGCGTTTTTTTTCCTGGGAGCAAGTTATTTACTACTCTTAACTCAAACTCGGTAAAACAATATAAAAAGGACTATAAAACAGGAGTAAAAAAATAACAGAATTTATTCCAAATCAGGTCGTTACAGGACAGAGAAAATGCTTGGAGCTTGCACAGCTGTGGGCCAAAGATTGAGCCTTGTAACAAGCGTCACACACCTGCTTCTTATAGCCGCCTCAGTGAGCTCCATGTGTTGCATTATGTGGATGTTTTAGCTGTCCGGTGATTGTGAAACTGTCACGTACAGTATCAATGCTCCTGACCCATGGTGCAGCTTTTGCTTCTCTGCGCTCAGGGTTGCTGGTGATAGCTCTCCTCTATCAGACCGGCTCCAAGATGTGCCCATATCCCGTGTACTCTTAGAGACACGAAGGCTGTCGATTAGATGACCTCCGTACACACAGTGACATCCACAGTGTGAAGGAAGGCCTTCTGCTCTGTCTAATCTGGCTAACAGAATAACAATGCACATGATGTATAAATAATAAACCTAACACTAGACATGGATTAATCAAAAAAATTTATTATTATATTATTGTGTTTTCTGCTGCATTTCCATTGGATCGCAGGCTGGAAATAAATATTCCCACCACTGCAGATGAGTAAAACAGTTCTCTGCTTGATTTCAGGTCCGGTCGGAGGTTAAAAAAAGGTTTACTGATTGCTGTTGCTGTCTGCATTCTGGTACCTGTCGTTTATAAAGTAATCCCTGATTTTATTCAGGCGGTTATTTACACCTACAGACGTAAGTCAGGATCCTTTCTGCATAACAGAGGGGATTTTAAAGGTTCCGGCTCTAACAAAAGAATCGTCCTTCCCCTTGGTGTGCAGTTCATGTGCCTTTCTTTGTGGACCTCGGCCGACCTGCTGATCTCTCCCTCAATCACACCATCAACATGTACTTAACATCAGAGGAAGGGATTTCCCTGGGTGTGTGGTGAGTATAAGACGGGTCTTTGTTTTTTTTTCTGTCATAGGTTTAAAGCATGTAGTGCTAGAAAAAAATATTAGATTTATCTGTAGGTGATGTTTTATCTTCAGGCATACGGTTCCTGAGAGTCGGTGGAAAGAAGCTCAGGGGAAGGACCTGATTTGGTACCAGAACACTCTGAATGACGGGAATCCGGTCTTCTTATATATGCACGGTAACACAGGCACGAGGTAGGAGGATTTATACACCTGATCCACAAGGTTTCAGGACTAGGGCTGCAACTATCAATTATTATGCAAACTGATTAATCTGTCGGTTATTTTTTAGTTTAATAATCGGATAGCCAAAGATTCTTTAAAGGAGAATTTTGCAACTTGCAATTGAGGAGTTCTGGATATAACATATTGGCAGAAAGAAAATGTTTTTTTAATATTTTAAATGCAAAATGTTTATATATTTCTTACAATCTTAGTGTAATAATGTGGAGGAGTGAAGATGACGACACAAAGCAGGCAGGTTTAAACAGTTCTTTACTCTACTCCAACTGAGAGCAACTTTACAGAAAATCCATATATATACACATCCGAACAAACATAACTGCAACATCTCCACTGAGTGAGAGATAACTGCTGTAAGTGGGTCTCTCTGTCATGTTTTAGAGCAGGGGTTTTCAAAGTGGGTGCCGCGGCACCTAGGGGTACCCCGAGGTCACTACAGGGGTGCTGCAGGATTTTTTCATAGTTTGATGAGTTTTACATTGAATGTACATTTTTACATTTTAACAATTTTGTAAATTTATTTTGATGTAAGCAAATATATTCTAAGATGGGGGGCTTCATTTTATGTTTTCTTTACTACTTTGAAAAAATGACAGAAAAATAATAATTATCAAATAATGTCAAATAATCATTATCAGTTTAGGGGTACCATGGCTGGGTGGAAAAATGTGTAGGGGTACCTTGAGCCAAAAAAGTTTGGGAACCACTGCTCTACAGTATATATTCCTATGGATCCCTACCTAGTTTGGAAAAAAAAAAAGTTTACTGCTGTATAAAATGAACCTTCGTAAAGGAATTGCATCACCCTATTTAGGACACTCGTGTAGTTCAGTACTTCCTTTCAAAACGTGAAGCTCATGTTGTTTCCGATTAATGTCACAAAGATTGATAAAGCTCAGGCAAAGTTAAAGCTACAGTGTGTAATAATTACAGGGATATACAGTCAGAAATTTAATATATTATACATAACTATGTTATTTATCATCATCTACGAGCTCAGCCTCTTAACCTTAATATTTTATGCGTTGCCTTAGAATCCGTTATTTATAATTGTCATACCATACCTGGTCTACCGCAGCCATGGAGGGCAGACATCTTTACGCTACGGCAGCGCAGAGCCAACAAACTAGCCAGATTAACGAGGAGATCGCCCATTGCAGCTTCGAAAGTAACCCCTGCACACGACGGAAGTTGAGAGATTAACTGAGGCGGTACTGAACAATAGATGGCGTGATAGTAAATGATCTATGTAAACAAACCTCATCACTTGAGAAGGTAGGTGATGTGGAGGTCGTGGAAGACATTTTGTCCCGTAACGGCTGCCATTACTGTTGTCATAGAAGCTAAGGAAGGAGGGTGTTCATGTTTCTGAGGTCTGCAGTCTGGACGGTAGATGTAGCTGAAAATTACACACTGTAGCTTTAAGGCAGTTTCTGCCGCAGGTAATTTTGACGTTTGTGGCATAAAGTCAATAACTAGAACTGATATTTAATAGAGATGGACGGATACATCGGGCTGCCAATATTTTGGCCGATATATTAGCACTGTTTAAACTGCCTTTGCATCAGCTGCTATGTAAATGTCACTGGAGCATTCAGCAGCCACGCTTTGAGATCATGTGAAACTCGATGCCGGTCTCTCTATTTGCTCTCTGTAGGTGATGTTTTTTTTTATGTCTTTTCATTTTCATTTGAGATTTATATAAAATTTGCTTTCATTGGGGTATTTTTATCAGAGAAGACTGCAAAAAAAATCTAATTTCTCTTCATTTGAGCAGATGAGTAAGTTGCCAGGAGATTAAGATAATCTAGGTTGAATATGAACAAAGTAGTAGACTCCATGATCTTATTTAAAATGCACAATCTCTTATTTCATTGGGAAATCGTATTATTTGCGTGTTCAGAAGAAAAAATACACTTATTTTTTTTTATTTTTGCAGTGAAAGTAACATTTGGCAAAAAGAATTGGCCGAAAGAATCTGCAAAATTGGTTAAAGGATCAGGAATTGGGTTAGAGAAACGTCAAAATAATCAGAATTAGCCTTAAAAAAAACAGTATCTGTTCATTTCTAAACTAATACATTGTGCATTGTGTATCATATGTTCACCTACAGCAAATAAACATGCATATTCACTGTCATTAAATTAATTCTTTGTTCCCTGTGGGTTTTTAATCAGTGTATTTTCATACCTTCCTCATAAAATCATTTATTTGTGCCTTTAGCATCAGTGTTGGGTGATAAAGCTGTAAAATCTTATCACAATATTTTGAGATACTATCGTATTAATATTAAAAGTGAGGATCTAAAAACTTTCAATTACTTCTTTACAGTCTTTCTTAGATAACTGTATGGCTGTGAGTTCATGCCACTGCAATCATAACCCCAGATTCACACATTTAGATCTTAAAATAATACTAAAGTAGTGTGATTTATATCACTAAATATCCCACAGTACTCACATTTGATCATATTTTTTTAATTATTCAATTCCCCAAAGGAAAAAAGAAAATAAGGAGTTTTTAAACGTTATGATTTCAAATTTTTCGTTTGAACAATAAATCAAAATTATGATCATATATTATGACAAGAAATGTATCCCAATAACCATAAAGGGTATGAAAAATGCCCAGTCCTAATTGCAATGTAGGCAGGTAATAAGTCCTGCTGGAAAATATAATTTGCATCTATTTAAAGGTTTTCAGCAGGAAGAAATATGAATGTATCTATATTTTTGGTTGACTGTGCCGACATTAAACTAACCGGTTTAACATTAGAGGCGACTGACATGGCCTCTGCTTCATGTTTGGCATAACATAAGGAGTAGAATAGCTGTTAGCAATTTCCTTGATGCCTATGGATATTACTTGGTCATGTATTTTAACCACTGTTTTCCTTCCACTAAACTTTCCATTAATTCTGTGAACTACCAGAATGAAAGAGTGGCTTACCTTCCTTTTTCATATCTCAGTGCTATTAAATATATAATGATATAACCTAACCTTTCTGGACCGTAGAAGTAGTTTTATTGGCCAATTTAATATTTTTATTTGTATGGGAAAAATTAGGTTTTTGGTTTTAATTAGCTTTTAACCTTAACGATCAAAATGAGAACAGTGTCTGAGTGATAGCTCTGTGCGGCATGTGTCACATTTCAGTAAGCTTCTGTTTTTTCAGAACCACCTCTCTGTGATAATTGGCTTGCGAGGAGAGAAACCCATCAGCGCTGCTACACATATTTGCTGCCATTTATTTATTTATATGTTAGAGAAATCATTAATTTGTCTGCATGTATGTTTGCCAATTAATTTCCACAGAGGAGCTCCACACCGAGTGGGAGTGACAAAAGTAAGTAATCACCAACACTGATTAGTTCTTTAGCGTGACATAAGATTGGACTTTATCTTTCTAAATGATAGTTTTTTAAACATTGTGGGTCAACAGTTGCTGAGTTCGATGGGTTACCATGTGGTGGCACTGGACTACAGAGGTAGGACCTTTTTATTGTCTTCTTTCTTTGTTCCCTCTCTCCTCTGAGATCCAAGGTCCTTTCCAGTTCATTTTCTCTTCTCTGAAGCCCTATGATCCCTGTAGACCTTTGTATTTGCTCTCTATGAGTTGTTGGCTGTGAAGCAGCCTAAAAGCAGCAGTTCAACCTCAGGTCAGCCTTGAGTCCAGGTTTCCCTCTTGAGTTACAGTAGTGCCATCTCCTGGTGGAGAAAAGCAGTCTTTCTACAGCTCTGTCTCTGAGTTGCAGCTGATGTGAGAACCTTTGGCAGGTTTTGGAGACTCCACCGGAGAGCCGACCGAGTCTGGCCTGACCACAGATGCCCTGCATGTGTACAACTGGGTCAAAGCTCGCAGCGGGGACAGCCTGGTGGTCATCTGGGGACACTCTCTTGGCACTGGGTTAGCAGAAAAAACACAAACCTTTATACTCTGGCATCTTAAAATTAATGTTGGATCCACAATTGAAAATGCAAACAGTTAAAACCAGATATTGACAACAGAGTGAAAAAACACACCTATTATTTTCTCTTTTTTATTATTTTTTAGGTTATCTAGAGTCAGAACTCGAGTTGAGGGGGGATGGCATCCCCTTTCTTGAAAAACTCTTAAAGATCATGACCCTACTTAAATGATCATCCACCCATACCATCCCCTGTGACATTTTATTACTGAATGTGTAAAATTTCCACTATATATGAACAGTAATAACAACACTGCAAAAAAATGGAAATCTAAATAAGTAATTTTTGCTCAAGTTAAGTGCATTTTTTCTTGAATTGAGGAGGTAATTGAGACAGTTTGCCAATGGAACAAGACAATTTACATTTAAAATAAGAATAAAACAATTGCTTTGTCTTATTTCAAGTCTATATTATCTAATTATCTTATTTTAGGAGTAAAAATATTCATTCCATTGGCAGATCATCTTATTTACCTGCTCAAATTAAGGGTAAATACACTTAATTTAAGACATTTTTTACTTATTTCTAGATGTTTTTTGCAGTGAATACACTGCATAAAAATGAAATCTCAATAAGTCATTTTTTTTCTTAAAATAAGTGCAATTTTTCTTGAATTGAGGAGGTAAGCAGAGATGGCAAAAGCACTCACTTTCCGTACTTGAGTAAAAGTACAGATACTTGTGTTAAAAA
>JAGKQL010000052.1:4194252-4245617 GCA_018398635.1 Cyprinodon brontotheroides
CTAGTTTCCTCGGCTGAAACACTTATGTTTCTTTTTAGACTGAACTGTGGCGCTTCTGCAATTTGCAGGTCCACCCCTCAACCCGCATCAAAGCCAGCGCTGATTTATTGGGCGTTAGTTTGGTGAACTGCTCCAAATTTTCATTAACGGAAAGTAACCAGACTGATCTGCGAGTGAAACGCTTGAAGAAGCTTCCGGCGAGATCCAGGATGGTCTCAGGAGGCTAACAATGGTCACCATGGCGCTAACTTTATCAGTTTTGTTCATTCAAACACACAGAATGCCTTAAAGAACAACATATTTGTCTCCGGCTTCTTTTTACCTGGTATTTAGAGTAATGGCTTCTTCTTACTGAGCGGCATTTAAGTCCATGTTGGTACGGGACCTGTTTCAGATGGTTAATTACTCCATCTTCTCGAGGTCTAATTTGTTTTGCGTTAATTTGCTCAGATTGGAGCAAAACGCCTTCATCTCTTGGGGTACAGAACTGAACTTTCTGGGCTGTTTATACAGATAAAAATGACAACTTCAGACATCCGGAAAGAGGATCCATAGATGAACTAGATTCCCAGATCCTGATATTATGGCTGATTTTGTTTTTCCAATGATTTTACACAAAGAAGCAGGTTAAAGCAGTCAGACTTTAAGGCTAGGAAGGTCAATATGCATCATGTTTTGATTTTTTGTGTCTGATGTTCATCCAAAAATGAAGGCTGACATTTGGCACTAAAATCTACGTGGCGAGGAGGTAAAAGCTGGACAAACTGAAGGCTGTGTTTCTGTGCAGGGTGATCTCCAACACTGCGGTGAAGCTGCTTGAACAAGGTGTGTTCTACTGCTGGCCTCTAAGGACATGTTAGGAAAGTCTCAATGCTAATTTGTTCTACTCCTGTTTAGGCGTCGTTTTTGATGGCGTGATTCTCGAGGGGGCGTTCAATAGTGAACGACAGTATATGCCGTTTTATGTTTTTGGCTGGGTATGCTACACTAACCAAACATTTTTCACAATTTCTGGATTTTTTTTCTGTCGCTAACGACTTTGCAATGTTTTTTCTTTCTGTCCTTAAAGTATTACATGACATTTCCAGGCATTAAGAACCTGTTCAGGTTCCTGTGGGAACAAAAAAAGGTTGTCTTTCCTACAGAACAAAAGTGAGTGGGTTCATATGAGCAGAATATTACAAGATGCATCATATGAAAAGAGGATTTTCTGTTTACCTAGATATGTTTTTCAGTTTGAAGAAAATGAAGAGTCCGATTCTGTTTCTCCATTCAGAGGACGATCACTTGGTTCCCATAGAAGTAGCTCGACAGGTAAGGCTTTTTATAACTTTCAGGCAATGTTTGCTTTACAGTCATCACTGTAATTCAGCTGTTCTGTTTAACTTTCTCAGACGTACGAGGTCGCTGCGAAGGCGCAGGGTAAAGACAGAGTCAAGCTTGTGACATTTGATGGTTCTCTGGGATATCTGCACAACGGCTTATATCGCGATCCGAAGCTTCCCGGTGTCTTAAAGTGAGAGAACATTTCTTTGACTTGTCTTAGTGTGATTAGGATGCAGTTAAACAGTGATCCACTTTCAGCTCCTGGCTGCAAAACAAGACAAACTAAAAATTATCTGATTTTTATCAGCCTTTAAAGTCGTCAAACTCTTATCATATACAAAAATACAAAAGAATCTGAATTTTCATTGTCTTAAAAGCAGATGTAGCCCAATTGGAAATGCTTAGTTTGAAAACTATGTAGACTCCATGCTCTTGCAATGAAGAATCACCTTTAGCAACGAAAGCCCCTGGATTTGTATTCACCCAGTAATAAGAATCCTGGGTAATTCATCAGTGTGCTTTCCCATCAATCTGGAAGCCCCCAGACAATCAGCCTGAGAAACTGCACTACACCTACAGTCCTGTAGGTGGCAGTAATAAAAACACACAACTGGTTCTCCCTTTACATCCCCAGAGTTAAAAAGTTTCATTGACATTCAGTTGTTTTTTTTGTTGTTTTTTTATCTTCATCTGGACAGAGTTTATTTTGAAAGTATGATTCAATTAGAATAACAATTATAAAATATTTTACACAGTTATTTTCTTTTATTATAATCAACAGTTAACTCTCAGATCTACAGCAAAAAAACCTAAACATTTTTTAGTCAAAACGTTATCTATAAAAGTCCACATGTGCATATATTTATATTAAGCAGCTCTAACTGCTTCGACACAATTTAAAACCAGGCTGTTTGACTATACAGGTGAGGGTATTAGGTGTACTTTCTCACTTTCTCACTTAGGTGTACTTTCTCATGGGTTATGACCAAATCACTGACCAATGTTAAAGCTGCTGCCACTCCACACCGGCCTGCCCTGATCACCCAGGGCTCTGCCACTGCTTGAGACACTGACCACAGAATAATTCAAGCTGAAGTATTAAGGTGTACTTTCTAGCTTAAAAAAAGATCTAAATATAAACGTCTTTTGTAGACTTTTTACTGGTGGAATAGAGCACTGAAGCTGTATATCAACTACCCCTGAAAAGCCTGGAAGGGACTGGGTCTGCAGAAGATCCACAGCCCTGGTAAAGTGAATTTACCTGCATAAATGCTACCTGGACGTTCAAAGCACCAATTCTTTGAGTGGCAATAGAAAAAGGGGCTGATTAATTTTAGCATTTATTCAGTGTGATGCTTTCCTCTTTGCTGAATCATTCTATCACAGCCATAACTGTGTGTTTCTGGCTGTACTTCTCCTGGTTGGCGACTCCTTCTCAGTCTCAAGTCTTCTGAAGGCTGTAAAAGTTTGGTTTCTGGATTTATCTGTATTTAGCTCCTCTGTTCTTCTTCAACTCTAAATAGCATCCCTGTCCCTAATAAAGACAAGGATCCCCGCAGCATTATGCTGCCACCACTGTATTTTACCATGAAGTTACAATTTTATTTCATTCTTGGTTTTCTTCCTGCAACCTTTCCATATAAGTCAGACATGTAGAGTGTAGAACTATAGATCCTACCACCTAAACCAGTTTTAACTTTCTCCAAAATCTTTGCGGTGTCTCTTGGGCTTAATGAAGCTGTTTAGCTAACAAACCTTTCACAAATAAGTTGTGTAGACATTTTTCAAATGCTTTTAAACATTATTTGATAAAAGTAATTTTAGAGTCTGGTCTAAACCATAAAATTTTTTAGGTACTTTTTATAAACTAGAAATGAGAGAGTGATGGGGTTTTTTTTATTCTGCAAAGCTTATACCGTTTCCTTTCATTTCCACTCGGCAGGGAATTTGTGAATTCGTTGTAGCATTGGAAAGAGTACTTGGACCTCGGATAACGACGGACCTGAATGTAACAAGAACGTTAAGTGTTATTTTCATCAAGCAGTAAAGAGCCTAATGCTCCGATTTCAGAATCAGAATTTTGGATCCATCTTTTAGGTAAAACCTTCTGGAAAGATCATCCAGTTTGCATTCAGGAAATTATCTGGCAAAATTAATCGACAAAAGGTTGAATTTACATTTCAATATCTCAGCAAATTATACATGCAACAAGCTCATAGTGGAATTTGTTTTTTAATACTTTAACATTTTCATAAAATCCTTTAATAATCACATTTTTTTAATAACTTTTAATTCATATGCAATAAAGTGTTGCAGCTTTTGATAAACATTAAAAGTACTTGAGTTGAATGATTGGTTAAACACACTGAAGTGTTGTATCCTTTTTTTGTAAAGTCGGTTTCTTATTCTCTAAATACAGAACATGTAAAGCTTCAAGATGATTTTTACTGTAATAAATACATTAAACCTTTTGAAATCCTCTCTGTGTTTGTTAGATGCTTTTTGATTCATGTATTGGAGCTCAGTTGTTGGAAAGAATAAGCTGGGAAGCCAGAGGGGTTCTCTCTTAAAAAGGCTCTGATTAGCAATTTAATAAAAAAAAAAAACTAAAAAATTATTTTTTTTTCTTGCATTAAAAGTACATGTTCACAGATTTTCATGGAGTATGGGTTATACTATTGGATTAGTGTGATACAAACAGAAAAAATTACCAACTTTCATGCCCCTGCTGAATAAAAGAAATCCCACAGCATTACAATGCCACCGCCGTGCTTTTTCACAGAGATACTGTTTTCAGAGTAATGTGCAATATTAGGTAACATTCTACTTGTAGGATTTTATATGAAAGATGATTTGTTTTGTTTCCTACTTTTCTCAAAGCAAACACGTCCCTTTAATGTCCTTCTTTTCATAATGGCTTTCTTATTAGCACTCTTTAATAAATGATAGATTTTTGGAGCTAATGGCTAATTGTTGTTCTATCAAACAATTATTTCATAGACTTTGCATCTCTACAGCTCTTCTAGAGTAACCAATAGCTTCTTAACTGATTCTTAGTGTCTCTTCTGTCAGTGATAGTTTAAACTCTTTGGATTTTATATAGGGGTGTCAGAGGAAAGGAGGCAAAATATGTCACCTTAACCTGCTGTGATTTTATCCTTAAACTGTTTTTGAAAACTTTTTTCTTTTTAGAAAAATGTTGATTTGTGCTAAATGCATAATTGAACGAATTAAATTTTATTTTTATAAATGAAAAACAAAAAGGAAAAATATATAACAATAATAATTTAAAAGATCCGAAAGAAAAATACTGTTTTATAGTAAAATCATTATATTAAAAAATTATACAAGTATCATACTAAGTACTTTTGTGATTTTTGTCTAAATTCCAGATGCATGGATTTATATTGTTAAAACACTTTACAGTATTTTATGTCTATTATCTATTAACTCTTCACGATTATGTTATTCTTATAAATTTTTCTAAGGTCCACAAGTTTTTCTACAATCTTTTTGCTGCTGTAAACAGCAGAATTCCCCCATTGTGGGACAATAAAGGGGTTTTCTATTTTATTCTGTTATTAAAAAACTGCACATTTTTAATGGAAAAGTCTTGTGGGAAACAGAGAAGCTAATATATTCCATAGATATTTCATATTGATATATATTGTCTTTGTAATTTTGGTAGTAAGTTTAAATAAGCTCATAAAAAGTTTTTGAAAAATTCCTGCAGCCATGTGATGAACTGCATGCTTATGAAAACAGAGTTACAGTTTTAGGTCAATGTGTGAAATTATAGTTCAGAATTTTTTAGAAACTGATAGAACCCCGTCCGGGCCACGCGTGGACCAGGATCGTGACCCTTTCCCCCACTCTGTCAAAGGTAAAGCTCTCATCTCGGCAGTCGGGATGACGTGGCTGAAGCTTGCGGAAGATGCGCTGACAGAGTTCCTCCAATCATCGCTGGAGCCATCGTTTTCAACGCTGATTGGATACCCAGAACCACGTGACTCCTCCCGACCAATCCGGCGTAGGTGCGATGAGAGCGTACAGAGAGCATCCCTGAAAATTGCCTCTGTCATACAACCAGGAAGAAGGTGGGATATTAGCCCAACGAAGCTAACAGCCCCAATCTTTCTGCATACTTTCACCGAAATTATGGGCTCTTCCCGGTGGAAGGTGGCAGTGGCGGCTTTCCTCGCAGTAGTAGGCTCTCTCTTACCCGTTGACGCGGATGAACACGAGCACACGGTAAGAGAGCGATTGATTAAGCGCCGACTGAAAAGAGGAGAGCGTTGAAAAATAATGGACGTTTATGCCTGTGTGTAAGCTGCTAGCTGTAGCGGCAGAGGCTAGCTGCGGTTCAGGACACAGAATCCCACCCGGCGGGACTAAGGGCCTGGCCTGTTGAGTGATAAACCGATACCTGCCGCGTTATCAATCAGATAAGCATTCAGTTAGCCAGCTAGCATGCAGCCGTTAATTAGCCTAACTGCTTATGCTAACTGTTAGCTTTTTTGCAACACGTCTGCTACTAGCTTCCCGTTAGCACCGGTACAATCTCCTCTTCCAGAAGCAGCATACCAACATCGGTTAGTTAGGGAAATTAAAAGTAGATTTACTGTTGAAGCGTATCTAAAAATGCAAAGAGTCTTAGATGAGATACCAGTGAAACGTTGAGGCCTTTTAGCATTTACTCTGCCATACGTGTAAATGGAGTCAGATAAAATCTAGAAATGTTAAGCAGATCTCAGGCTGATTTATCTTCCTAAAAAAGTCCTTCTAGGTGTGAAAGGAGTTAGGTGAGTAAACGGATACAGCGTGGAAGTTCACTTCCTTAAACGTAAGCAAACATGGCTAAGGCATATCACTCTTTGGTTGTACGGCTCTGCCTTAAAGTGATAACTAGGATATTTTCATGAGTTTGCATTTCATTTTGATAGCAATAGCCTTCTGTTTTAGAGCCAGTCCAGTGCTGATGGTGGTTACTTCACTCTTACTCAATATCAGGCTCTTACTGTGTGATAACAGGGAGTGAATATAAAGCAACATCTCAATTTAAATGACCAAACTGCTTGTTTTAAACAAAAATTAGTATTTCTTCAGGATTTTTTTAAAAACATTTGTACATCAAAAACTTTTTCAGTTGGAAAGTTGCAGTTTGTTAAATGTTAAACATTGCAGACAGTATTGTTTTCCCCTCAGTTGATTTTAAAACCTGTGTAACCCAAAATCCTAAAAAATAAAAACAACCAAACCTTAATTTAAAGAAAAGGTAATGACTGCTTTTATCCAATTTATTAGTTTGAAAAAAGTCAGTTATTCTACCTGTAATGGTAAATTAATAACATTTTAGTCACCATTAAATACAGATATCATTCTGCCTTAAATCAATAAACCATTCATCATTCCTAACATTTTAATTCCTTTAAAAAATGGCTCAAACAATCCTGTTAAATCGATTATTGGAATTATTGTCCACTAATTTAGTAATTGATTAATCATTAACTGCAATATAGAGACTCTGAAAATGCCATTAGCTGAAAGGGCAACCTGTTCAGAGCAGTTTTGTAAAAAAGGGGAAAGAAGATTTACATTTTGCATTCAAGAAAAGCCTTTTTTGTCGATCAGAACACAGAAAGAGCCTTTTACCATATGATTATTAATCCATTAGACAATCAAGATTCATTAATTAGCAAAATAGTCACCAGTTGCAACACGATTTGAAATGGTTTATTGAATCCCAAAAGTTTAGCTATGAATATTTCCAGTTTTGAACTGAATATGGACCTTACAGGTACTAAGGAGTGTTTGCATATGTTCATTCAGGAATAGAGATACATAAAAACATTAACAACAAGACTATTTGTTGGTTATAAAGATTTATTCATTCCTTCAGAGAATCTTTGTCTAACTAAAACCTCAGCATTAGGCTCTGGATACATTGCTGATGGGAATCAATAAAAACCAGTTATGAACTGGCATTTGCAGTACGCAAATATTTAAATTATAATGGTGATTAGAAAAGTACTTTGTTTTATATAGTACTTGTGACAGTGTAATGACAATAAAGCTGAATTCTATTCTTTGGATCTACAAGCAAAAAAAAAAAAAGAGACAAAATGTATTGGGAATTTTAGGTGCGTGTTTTACAGAAAACTTGATCTCTGAATAGAAAAAACAGACCAACATGGTCATATTATCTGAATTATTAGTTGGGCTATCTTCTTTAGTTTTAGCTTTTTTTTGCAACTATTCCTAAATAGTTGGACTTGCCTTCAATGTAAGCAAAGTAAATGTATGGTTGCCATCTTTCAGCTAGCTGACCGGCAGTGCGAAGCAACATCTGCTTGATTGACAGTCAATATTAATGTAGGAAGAGTATCTGATAACAGTTTTGCTTTTTTTTTTTTTTTACAGACTGATGCTCAATAAACATTTATTTTAATTTAAACATAATTATCATACCCTGTTGAACTGTTACTGTTAATTGAAATCTGTATTTAAAGCTACTTAGACCCGCATCAAATCAATAGTGTATACTTTACAACCCGAAGGACTTGCAGAACAGGTGTTGCATTCTTGGGACTGCCCTGAATGCATCCTTTTGTTTTCCCTTCCCAGTACACAGATAAGGAGGAGGTGGTTTTATGGATGAACACGGTGGGGCCTTACCACAACCGACAGGAGACATACAAGTATTTCTCTCTGCCCTTTTGCGTGGGCTCCAAGAAGACCATCAGCCATTACCATGAAACACTCGGCGAGGCTTTACAGGGAGTGGAGCTGGAATTCAGTGGCTTGGATATTAAGTTTAAAGGTATTCTTCTCTGTTTGGTGGAAGTACATTTATAGCAAAGTTAACGTCTTTATCAGTTTTCTTCAGCATGGTGACTGTACTTCCCACAATTTATGGTTTCTAATTGTGTTTTTTTTTTAACTCTCTACAGAGGAAGTCATGCAGACAACATACTGTGAAATTGACTTGGACAAACCCAAACAGGATGCCTTTGTTTATGCCATAAAGAATCACTATTGGTATCAAATGTACATAGATGATCTCCCCATCTGGGGTAAGTGACGCTATTCTCCATGTTTTATTTTCTTTCCCTAATTGCTACATTTTTTCCCAGTATGTCTGTATTCTTTTTAAAAGAACAACACGTTTAATTTTACAGAAGGAAACGGTAACTTGCAAAGTTTTTTTTTATAAATATCTGGATTATTAAGCTGAATTTTTGTGCTAGTTAATTACTACTTTTTATGAAGTTTCCCTAACTTAAATGCAGTTCACTAGAGAGTACAAATTTACCTTTTAATGAGGTTTGGAGGCAAATTAATGCAGTGACATGCAGTGATTATAATAACCTGTGCTCAAGAGCTTTGATGTCACATATTAGAGGGGTATGAATGACTCCCCGTCATTACAGACATTTCTATGGTCTCTTCCTCTTCAGGCCAAATCTATGCTGCTTCTTTTACAATAATAGCCACCACTTCTCCAGCTGGTTAAACATACGCGGCGTGTACGCGGATGTTGTCTGCAGCGGGTGGGGCTCTGATATTTACTCTACTGTATTTAAAGAGTTCACACATGAGTAGTGAGATCTAAGATGGTTAGATCTATAGTTCTATAGCTGTTTTACAATGCCTGTTTGGTTTATGCATGGAGAACGCCTGTTTACCTCAAACAGAATCTCTAATTTATATCCTGAAATCTGTATAGATGGTTTATTGTTGAGTTGCAAACATCTTAGGTGGATTTAACTCATAATCCAATAAAATTCAGTTTAGTCTGATAAGAACTTGTCTATGGTAGCAGGGCCGGTAGTGTCGAGTCATTGACTTCGGAGGAAGGATACATGATAGAACAGGGGTTTACGTTAAGGATTTTTACCACTTGCCCTTTGGGCAAGTGACTTTCACATTTCATTTGCCCAGAAACAATTTTTACTTGCCCAGTATAATGTTTGATAAATATAGTTCCTAATATTCATTTTTGTATATATATCAATGAAACATGTTTGTTTTTAAATGTTTTTGTAATTCAGTATTTTTAAGTTTCCAGGTTCCTGTGTGTATCTGCATGCGTCAGATAATGAACTCAAACCTACATTACCGTGTTAACATGCTTTTCAAACTAAACTTTGCTTTAAACTGTTGTGTGCTTGGAAAAATATAAATTGTAATGTTAAAAATCTAAAAAAAAAAAAAAAAAAACTTGACAGGTTAAAAACTTACACTACTACTACTCACCAATTTAACATGTTTATCTCATATAACATTTAAATGCACCACTCCAATGTCTAAGAGAAAAACATTTAATGAACATTTTTTAATGTATCACTACTGTAAATGCCATACCATAGAAGACTGCCATATGATAGAAATATTTACACTCTGCACATACAATTATTATTATTTTCCTAATCCCTGACTGATCATTTTTTATCTAGCGTGTATTATAGTAGTATAGATTAAATTAATCATCCAGCTGTTGCTCTGCAGAATTCTCTTCCCAAGAGCTGAATCACGCCATCTAGCTTGAAAATCACGCCGAGAATGTGTGTACAAAAACAACAAAAAAATGGTTAAAACACTTGTGGGTCATTTTCATGGAATGTCAGTGATTTTAAAGTAATTTTGAGTGATAAATACTTTTTTTTTTGGCGATCATTGCACTTGCCTGGCGGGCAAATGCAATGAAATTTGTACTTTCCCGACAATAAAAACTACTTGCAATGGTCAACATCGAGCCGTGTAGTATGTGAACAAGCTCAATAACAGCAGGACTTTATTTCTTTGTGACTTTGGGAAATTATTTAGTACAGTTTTAGAAGAAGAAGAGTCTGTTACCCATTGAAACTAAAGGTCTCTATTCTCCCTGGATGGTTTTAGAGAAGAACACCGGCTGCTATGATTTATTTTAACAGTTTTTAGCATAGAAATTTGTCCTATGCCTTTTTCTGTAACAGGAAGCAAATTAACATATGAAAGCTTTCCACTGGTCATTAAAAATCATTATCAAAATTATGAAAAAAATTGTTTCTAAAAAAAAAAATAACAATTTGTCAGATATAACTGGCTCCACGTGTTTACACGGAACTGCTTCCCGTTGGTCGTAAAGCCATATGTTCGGAAAAGAAGCTCGAGGCGGAGAAAAAGTTAGAGAATGTGGAAATGCAAATTTCAACAAAGGTGGCTGAAAAACGAGGAATTCTGGATGTGGCTGCAGCATGTGGATAGTAAAGATCACTAAGGATTTTGCTGTGTTTTATTTATGTGTATGAGCGTCATAGGTACTTGTTTATGGCATTAAAATTATTTCTGAGAGCATTAAAAAGCATTATATTAGAGTTACTCGTTCCTGTATAAACTCTGATATGCTTCATAGCAGCAAACCAAAGGAAACTATAAAAATGTTACAATATATATTTAAAAACTGAGCTTCAGCATTACTAAACAGCACTAATGCTAAAAACATGCTACTTGTTGATACATCCTGTTCCGAACAGTAATTAAACCATTGGTCTAGAATAGATATATCCTTTTTGCATTTAAGATGAAAAAGCTACAGCCTCAAGTCATGCATGTTTATCTAAATTAACAGTTAGGAAATGGTGATCAGTGCATGGTCCTGTGTTTCTCTGTGCAGCCCAGCCCTGTCCAGGGTATATTCAGACCCCTCTGAAACCTTGCATGGTTAGGCTGGAAGAATATGATGCGACTAAAAAAAAGATCCAACTTTTATTGATATGCTTCTTATATTAAATGGAAATGGATAATAGATTTATCCAAGGTTCTGTCATGAGTGCACCCCTTCTAATTTTCTGTTAAACTGTTTAATTGAATAACTTTAATTTAATGGAGACTTAATATTATAATTGTCTCGTCTGGTTTGAATTTGACTTATTTAAATGAGTGTTGCTTATTATGATTAGAATAAAATGAACTCAGATTGATTCTGTCACCACACAGACTCAATCAAATCCCTCCCTCAATAAATTTATAAATGTGTGTTCAGATGGATTAGTAGTAGGAAGTCAGAGTGAATTCAGCAGGTTACAGAGGGCTGAGTTTTGTTTATGCTTCAAGCTCGCCTATTAACTGCTACTTTGGAAGTCTGTATGCAAAAGTAAAAAAGTTATTAATGATATAAATGTGATGGGAGCTTTATCACTTCTGTCACCATTAGTTGCATGTGTTTCTAGATGCTCGTCATGCATATTTCTTGACTCAAAAGAAATGTTAAAAGCCATAAAAGTGGGACGATTATGAACACTGTTGTAAAAAAACACACTGATTATGTTTACGTGCTGTAGTTGCCATAGTAACACAATGCAAAGAGCTCCGTCTATTTTAGTTCGCAGTGTTGTAAGCTGAGACTTGCAGTTCTCCTTCAAACAGTTTCGGTAACCATCAGATCTTTAACTCCATGCTTGTCGGTTATTTTTAAGGCATTGTTGGTGAAGCAGATGAGAACGGAGAAGAGCACTACCTGTGGACGTACAAAAAACTGGAGATCGGCTACAACGACAACAGAATAGTTGACGTGAACCTGACGAGCGAAAGCAAAGTCAAACTCATGCCCAACACCAGGATTGCAATGTCGTATTCTGTGAGTGCTGAACGGTCCTTCTTTTAAAGTATGCAAATATCCGCTTCTGTCTCGTGATTTCATGAAATCAGGAAATGCAAATGCAGCTTTTTCTGTTTGTTAGGTCATGACATAAGACCACCAGAACTGAGCACTAGTTAAATACAATCTGATTTATGAGTATAGGGAGAATTCCCTGCACTACTTTAATAATCTTTAGTTTACTTCAAGCGTGTTTGCATAATTTTAACCTCCATGTGTGATATACACCATATAGTATATTATTGTCTGGGTAATTAAAAATAAAGGATTTGTATTACATCAAAGTTGGTTATTTTTGGATGTTTATATTGAAGTGATTTGATTTAAAAATCACTTAACATGGTTGTTATATTCTTGTATATTATTAAGCTTTGTGATTTAGTGCTTATATTTAGTGAGAACAGATGATGTTTTCCAAGTCTGAAAGGATTTTATTTTTTAACCTCCATCTGATTAACTGTTAACGGATAGAAGAAGAGTTGGGTGGTTTTCTGTGCTTCAGATGGGACACAGCCTTAAAAACCCGAACCTTTGCTCCCATCCAGGTGAAATGGAAGAAATCGGATGTAAAGTTTGAGGACAGGTTTGACAAATACCTGGATCCATCCTTCTTTCAGCACAGGGTGAGTGAGACCTGGTTTTAGTTTTTCAAGTTATTTTGTCATGAACAAAAAAAAAACAACCTTCAGAGGGGTTTGAGTATTTAGTTTCATAGTTTCTTTTTTCCTTTTAGATTCACTGGTTCTCCATCTTTAACTCCTTCATGATGGTCATATTCCTGGTGGGCCTGGTGTCCATGATTCTAATGAGAACCCTGAGAAAGGATTACGCCCGATACAGCAAAGAGGAGGAAATGGACGACATGGTGAGCCGTCGATCTTCATCTGACTCCAAGGTGTTAAACACAATTCTTTTAGTTGCTGCTTCATAATGCAACGGTTCTCTGCTCTCCGTGGCAACATATCCACAGGACAGAGATCTTGGTGATGAATACGGGTGGAAGCAGGTCCACGGAGATGTGTTCAGGCCTTCAAGCCATCCTTTGATCTTCTCCTTCTTCGATCGCCCCGCTGCCAGATCTTCTCTCAGTCTCCTTTATTGCCTACCAACAAGTATGCATGGAGTGGACCGGCACACAGAGCGGAGCATTTTTTGGTCTCTGGAACAAAGTCTCAGGGAGGACTGTTAAATACTAAGTGCCAGCAGCTTGTTTTTAATTCATGCCAGGGGGAAAAAGTCTCCTCTGTCTGACCATCATACGACAGAGTATTAGGGCCAGGCTAGAGATTTCTTTTTGTGTGTGTGAGAATGAAGTCGTAATATTACGAGAATGAAGTCATCATACAATAATCCATTTCAGAAAGAAAGCTTCGAGCTCCAACTAGCATATGACCACAAACGAGCTCCACCAAACAGCTACCTGAGTCAACTTTGACATCCTGCCCAGTTTGATGCTGCTGCTAAAAGACTTAAGATTTCCTTATTTCAGAATCAGAAATACTTTATTAATCCAAGAGGGAAATTACTTTTGTTACACGCTCCAGTTACAGTTTTATATAATATATACACACGTCCACCTATACAATATAATAAAGATTTAAAAAATAAGAATAAAAAGAGATAAAATATATACAGATATAGCTCTTCTGTATATATATCTGTACGTATATCTATATTTGTTAAACCGATGCCAAAGTATAGCTTTAAATGATGCTCGACATTTCTCATATTAGGGAAGAAATGGCTTCTCGTAAGAGTTGTCATAAAATACCTCTTTATTCTGGCAGTGTTGCAACTTTAAGACTTTATTCTCGAAATAAAATTTTAAAAATCTTCAGCCTGGCTCTAATACTGCGTCGTAACATCACAAATATAAACTTCACTGGGACTTTTTAAGTAATCTGCTGCTGACTGTCAACTATGATGGATGATCTGTGTACTGTGGGCCTGGTTCTTCCTAAACTTACCTTTTTGGTTTGCTTGACAAGTTTTGTGAAAACACAAAGATTTCTTAGTATAACCAGTGGTTCCCATGTTTTAGTTCAAAACATTTATCTGTTCAAGTTGTGAAATGGTTCACCTAACCCACAGTCAGCCTGATTTAATGCTCCTCCCAAAAATCTGCCAAAAGATTAACAAGAGAAGAACTGAAAATAGCAAATTCTCTTGGTGTGGAATAAAATCCAAGCATTATCAGAGTAAGGTAAGCTGAACTCTGACCTTTGCTCTCTGCAGGAGGGGCTCCATGCTGAGCACAGCCATCTTTGTGTACGCTGCAACCTCTCCCGTCAACGGCTACTTTGGTGGAAGCTTGTATGCAAAACAAGGAGGTAATAACGAGTCAGCACATTACATTGTGTTCCCCAATCGACCATTGAATCGGATAAATGTTTGTTTTGAATGCTGCAGGCAGAAGATGGATCAAGCAGATGTTCATTGGGGCCTTTTTGATCCCAGCAATGGTGTGTGGGACGGCCTTCTTCATTAACTTCATCGCCATCTACTACCACGCCTCCAGAGCTATCCCGTTTGGAACCATGGTGAGTTTTTCTTTTTTTTCTTAACCTTGCAACACTCAGAAGGAATATGGATCAACTGTGTCTGCAAAACGCCCCAGCCCAATTATAGTGAGATTACAACATTTCAGTGATTAAAAGCAGAAGTAAAGATGAACTGTAAGTTAACAAACATAGTTCAGCCATAATAAACACATTTCACACAAAAAATGTCTCCAATGCAGTTTGCTAACGACTATCCTGTGGGAAGTCTGCTTGACTCAGTGCTCAGTAACTCTCTAGTCAGCAAAGTTAGTTTCTCTAAATCGGTTAGATTAGTTATAAAATGTCTACCAAAAGTATTCACACCCCCTTCTGTGTGCAGATGGCTTTTCCTCCTAGTGAAAGCTTTGGTTTTCTGTTGGTTTCCTCTCGCTAAGCAAAAACTTCCATGTTAGGTTATGTGCTAATCTGTGCAATGGCTTTATATCTTCATAAAGGACTGACAGCCTCCAGGTTGTATTGTTCTTTTTTGTCCAATAGACCAAAATTAATTACGATATTAATTTTAATAATTAGAACTTGCAGGCTA
This sequence comes from Cyprinodon brontotheroides, assembly GCA_018398635.1. Taxonomy (NCBI): domain Eukaryota; kingdom Metazoa; phylum Chordata; class Actinopteri; order Cyprinodontiformes; family Cyprinodontidae; genus Cyprinodon; species Cyprinodon brontotheroides. Next base: position 4,209,305 of record JAGKQL010000052.1, read on the forward strand.
CAGCTTTAAAAGAAAGGATAACACTTGTTTTATTTATGTTATGTTTGATTAATAAATTATTTCTAAATCTGTAAAATCCCTCCAACTTTATCAACCATCTGTGCTGGATAGCCTAACTCTTTGAAATTGCAGGCGAGGGCCTCACCAAATTAGTCTTCAGCCAGACTTTGGACATCCCAGCTCTGTGGGATCAGATTAGGGATGGAACGGTTTATGAAAACCGTCGAACCGTTCGAGTTCGATTCCGCGTGTGTTGCGTTTGGTTCATGCGCTGCTCCTTTTCTCATAGGCTAAGCGTGTACACCCAGAGCAGAAGGTGGCGGTACTGCGCCCAAAAGCCAACCACCAGTAGTAAACAAGAAGAAGAAGAAGCGAAGCAGCTTAGCCGGTAGTCGGGTGTAGCAGAAAAAAATCAGTTGTTGTGGAGAATGTGTGTGGGTATGGCGAGTGTGGGGAAAGAACAGGAGTTGGAAGACGCGCAGCCAGCAGCACTTTTATAGGTCTGTGTAGGGCGGGGACCACTTTTGCATCTCGCTAGCGCTCACACCGGACCTGGATGCGAAGTTTACATGCAAAGTCAATGGTTGACGCTGGTCAAGGCCGCGCTAGCAAAAGGTCCCGCAGCGCCGCTTTTGGAGCAGCAGGCGCGCCAGCAGCTGAAGCAGCGCTGCCGGGAGCGCTTAAGTATTTGACGACAAGGTGACCACGGGCCGCGAAATCCGTTGCTGCTCAAGACACCTTCCAGCCGCTGTGGTGACCCGCGAGGAGGCAACCCGGCCAGAGGCTGCTGTTGAATGGGATTCCTACTGACAGCGCCCATATCGGCTGGTATGTGGGGGTCTGAGCTGCTCTGACAGAAATAATATTGGAAGGCAGGATGGTAATCTGGATGAACTGACTGCAATGATTAAGTTTTCAGGTGGATTTTTTCTCACTTAAAACATATTAAAACTACTTATTCCCACTGATCACAGCAAATATAGCTGCAAGGCAAAGAAGAAAGGATAGTGAAGTTCGCCTTAACGCTACGCTGCCAGACACACTTTTTCACCGCCAAGCCCAGCCAGAAGCAGCAAAGCTGCTTTCAGCCATGGGCCAGAACTAACTGGTACAAGCAGCAAAAATGAAGCAGCAGACGCCTTGATTTTTGCTGCTTTCGGGTGTGAACGTAGCATTAGAGTGACCTACGATGACAGTGGGAAGAAAGTTGTGGATAAAAGTGTAACATTGTGCAACACGTTTTGTTTATGCTAACAGCAACATGACCCAACATGTCAGGCTAACAATCAACATATGCCGAACAGAAAACCGTGAACCGTTCCACCCCTAGATCAGATTGATTTGATTATTTCTGTAGAGAACTTGGATCAATTTTTCTCCTAAAGTGCTTGTCTGTGTATATCAGCTGATTAGAATCGGACCCTGTCCCTTAATTAAAAGATTTTAGAAATCAAATCATTTTAAGTGAAGATGTGAGGTCAGAGTGGGTGAGCAGAGGGAGGCCAGTCTGATGCATACTGCGCCAGCTGCAGGTGATTTCACGGTCCGTTACTAGTCATGTTTTCATTAGTGTTTGTTAGCTTTACCATCAAACATTATCACCCAACTAAACTTTTATTGTTGCAAAGTGCAAATATTCATTTTAAAAAGGATAGTGCTGGCGTTGATCAAGCGTTTAATATTTGTAAGCTAATCTTCCATTAAATTACCGTAGCGTTTCAGCGGGGACAGTTCACATCCGGTCTGCTCCTCCATTTACTCTGTCCTCTGCACTGGTTTTAACCATGTGGTTGTTTCTCCATGAAAAGGCCATCGTCGCTGGAGATGCTCGATTTGTTGGCGCTTTGTAAAATGGTGTCAGGAGTCGGCACCTTGCTGTGTCTGTGATTACTCTGCAGCTAGCTACGGTGAATGTGCACTCCTCTACAGGGAGGCGATGCATAAACTATTACTTCCTACATCTGGTGGAGTAATGACTCCTTCTCTGCTGTTTGCTTTGAGGCTGATGTACAGAGGTATAGCTATGTCCAGGTTAAATGTCATTGAGTAGTTTTAGGCAATCAGTTTACCTACTGGTCACTTGAATTGATTTGCATACATTGCAACAATCACTGTCCCCTTCCCTTTAATCCTTTCAGCTGTTTTTATGTAAACAGAACGAGGAATATCTCCGCCTACAGAAGTTGTTTTCTTTCTTCCACAGGTTGCCGTCTGTTGCATCTGCTTCTTTGTCATTCTCCCTCTGAACCTCGTGGGAACAATCCTGGGAAGAAATCTGTCTGGTCAACCCAACTTCCCCTGCAGAGTGAACGCTGTGCCGCGGCCGATCCCCGAGAAGAAATGGTGGGTGTGGAGCGTATTGAAGGAGAGGGCGTTTTGTGGCAGTCAGAGAGCTAAATGCATTAATATATTTAAAGTGCAGCTGGGGAAAGCGTTTAATGAAATTTTTGCTTATGGCTTACTGTGCTTTGCAACAGGCAAGGCAGATTTATGTAGCAGATTTCAGTAGCGTGGCATTTTAAAGTGCTGCACACAAGAAGAAAAAGAAAAGTAATAATTCAGAGGAGACAACAAATTATTAAAATAAGGTAAATGTATTAAAAAATGTAAACTAATGTTTAGATAGCAGAGGCTACTTTAACCAAACAAACCTTTAACGTCCTTCGTATTACATCCTCTTATAGCCACAAACTAGGGCTGGGCAATTTGACCTTTTTTTTTCTTTATAATTCATAATAAATTTCAAATATTTTGTATTGCTTTCAAAAAACTAGCTTTATTTACTTTACCCTCTGTGGGAGGTGACCTTTATTTAAAGGGCAACAGAATTCTAGCTGTGAATCATGCTTGTAAAAAAGTAATGTTTTACAACCAACAATGAAAATATAACAGTAAAGGTTTGCAGCTGATGGTATCACACAGTGAGCTAGTTTATTAGTCATAAGTTCACATCTAAGAACAAAGTGATAAACTGATCTGCTTCTGGGTTATGAAACCCCAAGAGCCCTACAACAGACTAATGCATTTCATGCTGAAAAATTAATTATATATTAAATATAATTAATTATTCAATTTAAAAACCAAAAGGGGACTTTATTTTTGGTTTTGTTGCATTTAAAGAGACACACAGATGTTCTCTCTCCAGCCCTTTAGGGCGGCATTAATGAGCTTTAAGTCATAGAGAAGTCATATTTAAATGCCAAATCATTCTGTCTTAAACTTATGTATATAAATGTATTGCTTTATCAGACCTTATTGTCCCAAAAAGTTAGAAAAATATCTATTTAAAAAAAAAAAATCCTGTCTTAAAATTTGTGGGGGTTTTTCGTTATCTAATGCAGGCCAGTTAGTTAAAAGTCAGCTTGTACATCTATATTCGGCCAGTCATATATCAACGGTCATCTGTCAAAAGTTTTTCGGTCATAGCATCTTGATTCATATGTTGCAGCTAATATCACGCAACGGATTGGATCGGATTGGATTCTTTATTTCGAACATGCAAAGAGAAAAACAATAAAACAATGTTTAAAAACATTGGAGAGAAAAACAACAAACAAAGGTACCCCTTTCTTTCCTGAAAGGATTAATATACCTCTATTACATGTACGAAAAGGAGTAGGAAGAAGTAAAACTTATATGTGCTTCTACCCCTTTAATTCTTTGTATTTCTTCAATTTACAATATTATGTTTGCTATATATATCCATATAAATACATACCTACTCTAATAGATATGTGCAAAATAATCGTCATGATGATGCATCGTGATTCTAATTTTTGTGATCTACTGCATCGATTCTTGACGTTTCAAGCATAGCATTATTAATTTTAAAACATTTATAAATAAAAATTGCATGAATGGTTGGCCGAACATCAAGCTAAAAACAAGTGTAATACAACTTCAGTCCAGTAGATAATAAGCGCTGGGGATGTGTTGACGCCAGCTGCCTTGTGTCACAAGCATTTCCGGCCGCCTGATACTGCACTGAGTCATTCGCCCCACAAAACATGGAGGATGATTGATAAAACTTTGTCCGGCTCCATCACATTTCAAATCCGATGTTTGGAAGCATTTTGTTTTAAAAAACAACAAAAGGTAAAAATAAAGGTTGATATATTGTTACTAGTAATATTTGTTTTCATGGCAATACATCCAAAAGTCATTTCAATAAATACAGCTATGTATGAATGCAGTTGCTTTCAGTTATTTATCAATTGGAAGACACTACCCAGATCATACTCAGCCAGTCAGCCACTGGTAATGGCTGTATTTTTTGTGTAACAGTGTTTAGTGAAAATATTGCAATGCATCGATAAAATTCAAGTATTGTGATACATCGCGATAGAATCGCATCGCGGCCTGTGAATCGCGATTCGAATTGAATCGTGACTTCTTTGGCAATACCCACTCCTACTACCTACACATATATACATATACATAAATATGTATACAATACATACAATACCTTCATACATATATACAAATAAAACAAAACAATCAGAAATCAAAATAATTTCCTTTCCTATTAAGTTCCGTCCCAGTGTTCACGGGGATGGACGTCTGCCACCTAGAGCTAACAGAACTGGCAGCGTTAAGCAGGCAAGTGCGGCTCAAACATGTGCACGGCTGGAAGCCTTCTACACCAAACCAAGCTTCTGCCGCCCTGGCGTCCCCTTCCACAACATCGTCGTCAGCTCCTCCTGCCTCTAAATAACAAAATGGATGACGGAGGGAGACTTTCATCCACGACCTCGACACTAAACTCTCTCCTCTTGCATGTTTTCCTGCTGTCCATAGCGTTCCTTGGCAGTGTCGTTTCTGAGTCACCAATTTAGTGCTAATGGAATTTCCCATTGGGACCAAGCATTTCCCAAAGCCTGCATCCTCCGCTGTTCCTCCCGTCTTGCTCCACTCCAACTTCCTCAGAGTTTGAGGAAAGCATGCGCTATTTTATTAAATTCAAAGCAGCAAAACGGGGTTTCCGCCGATCATTACAAATAATGAAGTCATTTAATTATTTTGTAAATTGGCACTAATTAAATGTGATTATCGTGGCATTTGAAATGCTTTCTTTAAAAAAAAAAAATGTTTATAAAGACAATTTTGTCAAATATATTATATCGTGATTAATTTGCGCGGAACTGCTTGCAGTTGATCATAAAGCAGTTGTTTCGAAAAGAAGCTTGAGGCGAAGAAAAAGCTAGAGAATAGCAAAATGCAAATTCCAACAAAAGTGGCTGAAAAACGAGAAATTTGGGACACGGATGCAGCCTGTCGAGAATGTTTATTCACTAGTGTAAAGTCGGGCACCACCAGGAGAATTCGGAAATGCAACGGTTGGAACAGCCGCTTCACTACGACGTGGGTTTACCACCACACTAAGCGAAAGATTTGCAGATAGCGTAGCTACACGTGATTTTCCACACAACAGCAAAGTCCTGTCAGAATGAAACGAAGTCTGCATTCAAAGCTGTGAATGAAACTCTAGAGCCAAATGTGTTTATGCTTGTGGTTAGTGTGGAGAGAATGTTGCAGTTGAAATTAAGTTGCAGTTTTGGTCACAAACATGGTAATTTAGTGGCCAGTACTAACTTTGTGATAAAGCAGCCTAATGTAGTTCAACATTATTTGTAAACGTTCAATATATGAATAGTTTTCCTGAATGCAGCGCTGCTCCAGGCCCGCTGACTCTGGGCACAAACTGCTGTTACAGAAACATCAGCTGTACAATGTAACAATGTCTGACTACATGTTCCGCTTTATTTATTTATTTTTTTTTACAATGAAACCTTTGTTTTTTTTTTTTTGTTTTGTATTTTCTTCCTGAATGGAATAACAGTGGAGGAAATGCAGCCGTCCTAATGATTGGAATCTTGTTCTGTCTCAGGTTCATGGAGCCGGCTGTCATCGTGTGCCTCGGAGGTATCCTGCCCTTTGGCTCCATTTTCATAGAAATGTAAGTTGTTTATCTGAGGAACTGAAGCGGTTTCTCTGGTCAGACGTGGCTCTCACACACGCTCTCTTACCACCATCAGGTACTTCATCTTCACATCTTTTTGGGCCTATAAAATCTACTATGTGTACGGCTTCATGATGCTGGTCCTGGTGATCCTGTGCATTGTCACGGTGTGCGTCACCATCGTGTGCACGTACTTCCTACTCAACGCCGAGGACTACAGATGGTAAGCGTCATTACTACCCATCTGATCTGAGATGGCAGGTTTTAATTTTCTCAGACATGTTTATGTATATTTTGTTGTTTCATCTTTCCAGGCAGTGGACGAGCTTCCTCTCCGCTGCATCTACCGCCGTTTATGTTTACATGTACTCCTTTTACTACTATTTCTTCAAAACTAAGTGAGTTATGTTCATTTTCTTGATAAAATGCTGTAAGTGATAAATGTTCCTCTCTGAAATATTTTCTCCTGGTGTATTTCAGGATGTATGGCTTATTTCAAACATCCTTCTACTTCGGCTACATGGCCGTGTTCAGCACTGCTCTAGGGATCATGTGTGGTGAGTTTCTTCTATTTTATTATTTTTCTTTACCTATTTAAATGCATAAATATTAAAAAGTGAAGTAATTGAATACTCTGATTTAAAGCGACCAAGACTTTCATTAACGTGAGAGACTATTTTGATGTCGGATCTGAATTTTGAAACAGCTTCATGTGGTCCCAGTTCATGACTGATGTGTCCTGATGTTTAAGCTTTATAGCAGGCGTCCTCTAGGGCTGCTGTCCTGCAGGTTTTAGAGGTTTCCTTGCTCCAGCACAGCTGATTTTAGTTGAAAGCTGATTAACAACCTTTTGCTCAACTGCAATCATCATAATCAGCAACAATGTGCTGAAGCAGGGAAATCTCTAAAACCTGCAGGAAAGCGTCTCTGGGGAGGCCTGCTTTATAGTAACCATTCGCTAAGAAGTCCAGAAGTAAAAGTGGTGCAAAGACCAGAGATTGCAACATCTAGTCCTTCAATTAATATTTCAAGCTTTTTTGCTGAGAGAGACCACCTTGAAGTTGTAGGGAAATCATATTTAAATGTCAAATCATTCTGGCTTAAACGTGTATATAAATGTACTTTTTATTAGTCTATATTGTCCCAAAACTGAGAACATTTCTCGGAGGAGACTCATCCATGACCTCCATAGCGTTTCTTGACGATGTTGTTTCTACGTGCTACATGGTCCCAATGGAATTTCATTTTTCCCTCCTCCATTTACATAAGTTACACAATAATTAATGCAAAAAGTCAAAATTTAAACAAATGGAAGGAGCAGCAAAGCAAACAGTTTGCAGGATGTCAAGGCATGGATGCAGATCAGTGATGAATCAGCAGACATGCATCAGCTGAAACAAAAAATGCATATCGGCGGGCCAATGCATCATTCTATCTCTACTTTAGTGTAAAGTGCATTCACTCAGTGCTTTGCTGGGGCTCCTTTTGCATGAAATGTGGAAGATTCACTCAGGAGTAGAATCAGTTTAAATTCTGTGCTTTGCATTTCTATTTATCCTCTGGTCTTGATTTCTAATTAAATGCAACATTTCTTTATTTTAAAATAAGAAATTTAGACTACTGAGCAATATTACAATAATGTTGGCCTTAGCCCAGGTAAGGACAGAAAACACTCCTAAAAATCTTTGGGTCCAGGAGTGGCTTCACTCATCTGACTGTTGCAGGGGGCGCTAATAAGGATCAGAATTGTGAAGCCTTACAAATCTCCCCAAAGAGTTTAAATTGGTTGTAATCCTCTTAAAGTTGGATTTATCCCAATTCTTCTTTTTGTGACAGTTTATCCTTCCACTTAACTTTCCATTTAATTGCATGCATACACTACTCAATGAATAGCTAGCTTTCTCAGCAATGACTTTCTGTGGCTTGGCTCTGTCCATGGCCACATCTTTATAAAACACCTCTTAAAATAAATCATGTAATTTAGTGTTTTCTTAACTAAAAAAAGGATAAATGCCTTTATATAAACACTTGAGATACTAAAAGAAATGGTAATTTGGAGGATATTTGAGGCGCACTTTAATCATCTCTTTGTCGCTCCGATCATCATGCAGTTAAAATAAAATTGAATGATTATTAGCAGACTAATTTACGGAAGAGGATTAGGGCCACTGGGAAAAAAAAAAAAGTTAACTGATTTTTAAATTTTATTTCAGTTTAGTATGGGAATTCTGACTTTAATCTCAGACTTCTGACTTTTTTTCCTCAAAATTCTGACTTTAATCTCAAAATTCTGACTTTTTTTTCTCAGAATTCCTGACTTTTTTTCTCAAAATTCTGACTTTATTTCCTCAAAAATTCTGACTTTATTTCCTCAAAGTTCTGACTTTTTTTTCTCAAAATTCTGACTTTATTTCTCCAAAATTCTGACTTTATTTCCTCAAAGTTCTGTTGACTTTATTTCCTCAAAGTTCTGACTTTATTTCCTCAAAGTTCTGACTTTATTTCCTCAAAGTTCTGACTTTATTTCCTCAAAGTTCTGACTTTATTTCCTCAAAGTTCTGACTTTATTTCCTCAAAGTTCTGACTTTATTTCCTCAAAGTTCTGACTTTATTTCCTCAAAGTTCTGACTTTATTTCCTCAAAGTTCTGACTTTATTTCCTCAAAGTTCTGACTTTATTTCCTCAAAGTTCTGACTTTATTTCCTCAAAGTTCTGACTTTATTTCCTCAAAGTTCTGACTTTATTTCCTCAAAGTTCTGACTTTATTTCCTCAAAATTCTGACTTTATTTCCTCAAAATTCTGACTTTATTTCCTCAAAATTCTGACTTTATTTCCTCAAAATTCTGACTTTATTTCCTCAAAATTCTGACTTTATTTCCTCAAAATTCTGACTTTATTTCCTCAAAATTCTGACTTTATTTCCTCAAAATTCTGACTTTATTTCCTCAAAATTCTGACTTTATTTCCTCAAAATTCTGACTTTATTTCCTCAAAATTCTGACTTTATTTCCTCAAAATTCTGACTTTATTTCCTCAAAATTCTGACTTTTTTTTCCTCAGAATTCTGAGAAAAAAAGTCAGAATTGAGGGACAAAAGTCAGAATTCTGCCTTTTTTCCATACTAAACTCAAATAAAACTTAAAAATCAGTTAACTTTTTTTTTTCAGTGGCCCTAATCCTCTTCCGTACTAATTAGTACATTACTCTTCTACCTTTAAGACGACAGAAATATTGTTTAGACAAGGAGACTTTCCACTAGAGCCAAATGATTATTGAAATAATCGTTAATTGGATTATAGACTGTGAAATATGCCCACAGCTGACGGAGCGACCCACTTAGAGCAGTAATATCAAAATTGTAAAAAAATATATATATATATTAATATTTTTGCATTTAAGATAAAAAAAAAAGTTTTCATCCATCAATATGCTTTATCCAGAACTCCTCATGTTGAAAAGTTAGTTTCACCTCTTAATTTTATTTAAAAATCTTCTTTAAGCAAAAAAATAATCAACAGATTATTTTCCACCACAATTAAGTCAACATTGCTGCTTTAAATCCTAAGCAATCAATCTGTTATGAAAGGGTTGAAATGTTGCTGGTAACTGAGCGGTGCCTACTCAGGTATACTCCTCCTAACCCCATTTAAAATAGCTTTACGTAGAGATCTAAAAGCTATTAAAACGTTTGTCTCTCAGCGTGGCTCTGCTCCTGTTCTTCCGGCTCATGTTGAATGAGGTGTACTGTTGGTTTTGAGCCTCTTTGTGCTCTAAAGTAGTTTGTTTCTGCTGCTGGGTGGACCTGTTGTTCCAGCAGCAGAGCTAATGAGCCACAGCAGACTTATGGACCCGTTTGCTGCCTTCTGGGCTCGACGTGTTCAGCTCATGTTTTCTTTTTCTCCTGCTCAGACTTTCATTACGTCTCCTCGGCAGGAAACAACCCTGCGGTGCGTAGTGAAGAGCTGATATGATTTAATCCCTTCGCAGGTGCTGTTGGCTACATGGGAACAAGTGCCTTCGTGAGGAAGATCTACACAAATGTGAAAATCGACTAAGAAGCAGAGCGGCTACACGGGGAGTTAATGGATTCACCTACGTGTTCTGAAAGACGGCAGGCACAAGTCATCCTTTCTTTTCCTTCTTGCAGAGAGATTGTGGGAATCTCACTTCTTTGTACAAAACTTCTTTTTTTCTCTCTCCATTTTTCTGAATGAATTACGACACCGTGACTTTAAGAGGAAATCTGAGGAGATGTTAAACCCAAGGTTTCATTTTAAATCAGTTGCTTTATTGAGGTTGGGGTGAATGTTTAAAGCAGACTCCTCCTTCCCGACCCAGTCCCAGCTGAGACTACACGATGTACATTGACGGAGTAGCATAGCTCTCTTCAGTGAAGAGGCCGGAGCGTTCAGAAAGCCGTGGTTCTGTTGCGTCAGAATTTTCAGGAGCCGGGTTCGACTTATTTCTGTTTTCTTGGAAGTCGCTCCAAAATGTTGTTGCTCCATCGTAGTTTCTTTTACTTTCACTGACCCCCCCCTCCCCTCGGCTCATTTCGATGGTCTAACTCCTGCTCCGGAAGCGGTCCATCCAGTCGCTGAGATTTTAGTCCCGCTGTCGGGTTTCCGTACTGATCAGCAGCCGAGGTGCAGCAAGAACTGATTTCTTTTTTTTAAAATGGCTGTTTGATGTGATCCCATTTCCAGGTTTAGTCTTGTTTTCTAAATGTTTGGGTTGAATGAAGTCTACATGTAAAGATAATATATGGATGGGGTGGCGTGTATATAACCTTGATAATGTACCTTTAGATGTAGGACCCAGATGTATTTTCGTTGTACAGTTTTACTACAGGGTGTGTTTTTTTTTTCTTTTTAAATAAATCCTTTAGTTTTTTTTTTTCTTAGTTCGGTGCTTGGGGTGGGGGCCGGTGGGCGCTGCAACGGCTCGCCCGAAACTGCATGAAGTTTTCACGTTAAAACCATCTCATCTGCCTCCATTCTTCCGTTTTTAAAACAAAACCACATTTTTTTTCCACTTTTGTTTTTAGGGCTTTTTGAGGTTTTTTGTTTTGTTTTTTTTAAGCTTTAAACAGGCTCCACATCTTTGGAGTAAAGCTGGCGTTCATTTTATCTGAAGGAACAAGGCGATGCGTCGTTTTTTTGCAAACATACTGTATAAAGTAAAGTTTATGTACACCTAAAACTAGATGTTTTCATCACCACACTGTGCTGCAGAGTGTTTCTGATGCCCCCCCACCATCATTTTTCTGTAAATACAGTATGTACCCTACTTGTATGAGAAGTGGCAAACGCCTTTTTTTTTTTTTTCTAATTTCCAGTTCTCTCCCACTCTGGTTGATTTTGGCACTTCATGTTGTGTACCAATGTCAGACATTTTGAACCTGCATATTAACTCGCTGTAAAAAGAAAATAAACATGTTTATGTACAGGGGTCATTCAGTGTGTTTATTATCTGTAGACGGTGCATCATAGTGTGACTTAAAATTAAAATCAAAGAGGTAGAAAACGACACAAACTGGTCCAAAGGATTTATTTGTGAACAGGGGCCTGTTTCAAATAAGGAAGTTCAACCAACTCTGAGTTAAAACTTGAACTCTGAGTTGACTTATCCTGAGATTGGAAACTCTGAGTTTTGGGTTTCCAGAACAGCTGAAATTAGTTAGTTCAATCAAACTCTAAATTGAGCTGACTCTGAGTTAAGAGCGTGCACCACAACTATAAAGAGCCATTATCAATGGAGCACAGATATTACGAGTCACCATTGCAACAGCGTCAGACAAAAGGTGTGCATATTTCTCACCAGCATAACTGGATGTGCTTATGCAAGCATATGCAGGATTTGAACATGTATTTAAAAAAAGCAACAGGCTGCAGCGGAGAGAGGATTAGCTTGGGTGAAATAGCTGCTAGAGTCAATGCGTGAGGTTTACATTTAATTACTTTTATACAGTGTTGGGTGTAATGAATTCAGTTACTTAAGTCATGTAAATACTGAAATTAAATTAAAGACTATAAAAAAAATAGTGGATTTACTATCAAATTTTTAAAAGGTATATTTTGATTTGAACTTTCTCCCTCTAGTTACACACTTTGGTCAATTTAAGATTAATTCATGCAATTGAATATTGTTTATTTGAAAGCATTAGAAGTGCAGTTTCTTGTCTCTCCTTGTATTGTTCAAGTGGTTGAGGTTGATTTGGGATTTAGAAATAATTAATAAGTAAGTAAAACAAATTAGTAAGTAGACCAATACTTTCTAGAGACAGTAATTAATACATTAATCTAATTAGACTTGTTGAAGATAAGAATTGTAGTTAGTAATTAAGAACTATTTTTAGAGTAGCTTACCCAACTATTATATAATATCAGAGGTGAAACTGGAAGAACAGTATTTTATTAAACCTAATTTAGTTTTCATGGATAGGTGCATCCTGCAGGCATCAAAAGAACATGGCAGCAGCTGAAAATGAAATATAAAAAAACATACTTCAAACAGGTAAACCGAAAGCACATCATGGGGATGAAAATTAGCTACCTGGCTTTATAAACAGGATCATCCATAAAAGGACATGCCATTTCATTCCTTTGATGCGCTCTACATACTGAAATAGTATACATGAATATGTCCCCAAAAGAATCAATGAGGTGTTTTAAACACCGCTCATGTAAAATAGGGGAGGGCCAAGCAGCTCTGGATTTTCTGAAAACCTGCTCCCGACCAGGTTAGGTTCACAGAGTAAATTCCATATTAACTGACTCACAATTATAAGTTACCTCTCTTTCAGAAGACTTGAGGCCGAGCTAACTCTTTACTTTCCTCCAGGGGGTTTTAACTTACCTCCCTTTTCTGAAGCGAAAACCAAGTTTCCCCTCGTTTCAGGTTAACAAACTCAGAGTTTTCACTTAACCTCCCGCTGAAACAGGCCCCTGCAAACTAAGATCAGAGGCTTTAATCATCTCTACTTTCAGGCTGTTGTGAACTCAGTTGACCTTCTCGAAGTACTCCTTCGATCCTTCAGGGGTTGGTTTGATCTGAAAAGGAAAGAAATAAGAATTAGACACCAATGTGATTATTTTAGCTGGATTTATATTGTATAACTGAGGCGTATGGGAGAACAGTTTGTTTACTGTTTGATCTTATGAGACCAGGTTTCTCTAAAAGGTAATCAATTTTAAATTCTTAGTACCTACCATGGTCCTGCCACCACCGTGTTTATGTGCATAGTGTGGACACACTATGCACATAAACACGGTGGGGATGTTTTTCTTAAGCAGCCATTGAATCAGGACTTTTTCCAAAATAAAACAGCAAAACTAGTTCCCCTTCCAGCCTGCAGAGCTACAGTCGATGTATACACATGTAGAACGGTCCAATCAAAGATCAGGCTAAAGTCCAATGCATAGCTGCTTAGCTTCTCTAACATTAATCAACTTAAGAAATGTGCCAAATAACATCCATCCATCATGTGACACGCTTGTCCCGGGTGGGGTCGCACACCCTGGACAGGTCGCCAGGCCATCACAGGTGCCAAACAACAATGGGGACCTATTCCAGTCTCACTGTCTAGAGCAGGGGTCACCAACATGGTGCCCGCGGGCACCAAGGGGCCCTCAGTGACCACAAAGGGTGCCCTTAGAGTCTTTTTAAAATAGAACAACTCAACAGTGAGCTACGTTTGAAATTTCATTGTATTCTGTTGCTCCTCTTTTTTTAATCAGTTATAGAACATTTTATCATTTAATCATATATGGCATTTAAGCATTTATAGAGATTTCAAAATGAAAATGTCTAAAAGAAAATTATAAATTTAAAGAAACGATAAAGATATGTTTATAATGTATCAAGTTTAGGTGAACGTTGACCCTTGTAATTCATAGGTCAGTATTGGTAGCCCTTCCTGTGACTCAGTACCCCTGAATTAGCCCTCAACTGTAAAAAGGTTTGTGACTGCTGGTCTAGAGTTTAAAGGTTCCTGCAGGTGGAACTGAGGAACATGGTTCCCTCTCAGGGGCTGCAGCACCAACCACACTCAAGCCTGGTTTACAGATGTTGGTATCCATACCTTGACCTGCTGCAGAAGGAAAATAACAGAAACCAGTCCATTTGCTGAAACCAAATTAAAGTGAGGAAAACCAACATCCTCCTATTTTGTAAGTTCTCCCACTTAGAAATCATGGAGGGGTTTTTCATTGTAGGTATAGCAATTTTTTTTAGATTATCTCTCACAATGGACATGCAGCTACAATGACAATTTTCCTCACTGCGTGTAACCGACTTGGAAATTAGGTCCTGCTTTCATTAGAGGCTATTAATTGCATTTCCAATGTAAAAAAAATGGAGGATGAAAGAGTTTCAGCTAGCGCAGAGATCCATGCACGATAGTAGTAAGCACCTTTTCCTAACAGGTTATAGTAAAGTCCTTTGACTATTGACGAAACAAAGCTGTGAAAAACAGAAATCCTGGAGTGAATAATGTAAGATTGTGGCTAATGCAAGAAAATTATTCAGCTTTTGAGCGCATTTACATTAAAACAAAGGGTCCGTACCATGTTGCATCATGTTTTAAGAAAAAAAAAAGGTTTTACAAATAAAGAACTGATAAGAATTTGTTATATGATAAACCAAACAGTGGTTTTGATTTACTAAAAACACAAAGCAGATGTTTTCCTGCCGCTTTTGCTACAGAATTAGATGCATAACTGAAGGAATAGAGTCATCTGGGTGTGTCGAATGAAATCATCACATTAAACACATCAAAGCTCTGATGCAGTTCATTTCCACTGCATAATGCTCTCCATTAGAACATCCTCACATAAGCATGGACTAGATTATAAATAGAAGTTAGCAGGATCTGCTAACATACAAAGTAATGAACTCAGCTTATTAAAACCTTAAAGCAACAGGTTTAGCGGCCTTTAGGGAACTAACAACATGGTACTGTTGCAAATTAAACTTATCTGGTGTTTTAGTTTCAGATAGCAAACCGTGTTGGACCAGCAGGTTTAAAAATCCTCGAGTTAATGCTAAAGATAAGGAAATATTAACTCCTCTAAATTAGATCCTACAGACATGAAATGATATTTTTGGTTGTCTGAAATGAACCTGATAGTTGGCTTATAAATAGCAGATTTAAGAAGATCCTAACCATTTTTAGTGACCAAGTTTGTGGCCCAAATGAGAAATTTGAAAAACAACAAGACAGGAAAAAAGTCACTAGTGACTTTTTTGAGAAAAGAAAAAAAAGTCACCAGAGGGGGTCTAAAAAGCAGCTAAAAATAGCAACAAAGTCGCTAGGTTGACGACACAGTTGCAGCTTCTCTGTTTGTTTTTCTATAGGGGGCGGGCCTATGCTGAAGACATGTGACGACACAAAAAAAAAGAAGAAATTTCAGGCTCAAGTTTGGCTTTCAAAAAGATTGAAACTAGGGATGTGCAATACAATACTGATAAATGAAATTAGTCTGGGATCAGCCAAAAAATGTATATCCGAACATTATCGTCCTGCCTTTAAAGCTACAGTGTGTAACTTTTTAGCGACATCTAGCTACGGTCAAGGACTGCAGATCGGCAGCAACATGAACATCTCCCCCACCGCTTCCTCCTCCCCCAACAGTAACGGCGAAGTTACATGGACAAAAATGTCTTCCACGGACGTCCGCGATCACCTACCTTCTCAAGTGATGAGGTTTGTTTACATAGATAATTTTACAGATAGTATTTCATTAGTCTGTGTAGGTATAGATTTCATGTAGACTTAAGATAATAAATATACCCGCTATTTTTTCTTTACATCGCTAGACGCTTTGGCTGATCTCGCAATCGCTAGTTCGTAATGGCTCTGCGCTTTCGTCGTAGCACTAAGATGTCTGCCTCCATGGCTGCGCAGACCCGCCCTATGTAATTATAAATAACTCTAATTCTAAGGCAACGATTTATTGTATATGTTTAAGAGGCTGAGCTCAGATGATGATAAATAAATATAGTTATGTATAATATATTAAATTTCTTGACTGTATATCCCTGTAATTATTACACACTGTAGCTTTAAGATTTATGGTATGGGAAAGCTCACTAACACTTGACTTTCTTTAAAGTTTAATTAACTCTGGAGAATAAGAAATATCTCTGTTTTGTTTAATAGGGTGGGATGATAGAAAAGGCTTAATTAAGTAATAAAACTATACACGAGTCATGCTGATATTGTATTAGGTCAATATCCAATCAGAAATGGAAAAAGTTATAGGAGGACACCGCTAGTTAAAACACCTCTAACCTTCAGGTCCAGTTAAATAATCCAAAAACTCCAGTTTTTGCAAATGAGAGGAAAATCAATCAAAAATCGAAGCGTTTCGCAATAATAACTTGGATGAAGCTGGAGGCAGCAGCATCATTTTTTGGTGCGTTGTCAGATACTCACCGTTGGAGACTCCGGGGTCCAGCTGGCCGGACAAACCTCCCCGTGCGTCTCGACGAACTGGAACGCCCTCACCAAACGCAGGGTCTCTTCAACGCAGCGTCCGACCGGCAGGTCGTTCACACTCATGTGTTTCACCACGCCGTTTGGGTCGATGATGAACAAGCCCCTGAAGCACAAACGGCAGGTCAATGGAAGACAGCTGGCATTCTCTAATAACCTTACAGAAGTTTTTTTATTTAACCCTTTCACTTTCGAAATCACACCTACATAGCTGAGTGTGTTATGTAGACAAACACAATAGCAATACTTTTTAACCTGATCCCTTAATTTTGTGCATTCCTTTGAGGGTAGTGATGTCCCAATTCCCCTTTGTATGTAGAACTAATGGACATAAGGGGTAGAAGGCATGAATCTGGCCCTTAAAGGAAAAGGTCATATTTAGAATTCAAACTTCTGAAAGTACTTTAAACGTGAAATTATTACATCCTGTTCAATAAATGATCAGTGTTTTTAATTAAGAGTAATTTTCATTTAAATGTGCTTTTACTGAAGGCATCCATGTTTGTCAAAGAACACTACTGCCACCTACCGGTTTGTGACGCCACGGTGCGGTATCGGCTGTTGATCAAGTCCTAGTGTTGTATCTGGTGTTTGTCACAACGCTATTATCCAAGTCATCTTGAAACATTCTTCTTCCAAATGTTGGCTACATATTACGGTTTTTCTCTGGACAGAAGTTCGAGATGGCAAATCCTCCTCTTCAAGTTGGCGCATCCAACCACCAACCCGTCCGTGGAGGATCGGGAATCAGAAAGGTCAATTAACTCTTTTTTTCATTTTTACCCGATGTATTCCAACATCCAACTGCCATGCACGTGGGCATTGTCAGTTTCACTATAGCTCTGGTGAATTTCACTGGTGAATAAGGCTGGGTATTTTCGCAAAAGTCCTGAATTAGATTTTGATTAATACAGTTCTAAATCGATTCAATCTGTTTTTACAATAATGAAAGTGGTTCAACTGCATTTCAAAAATGTTTAAGTATTTTATTTTTTTCCTGTCATATTAAACACCAAGTGCAAACTTGTAAATCAGACAGTTTAAACTTGAGAAGTGAACAAAACTGTCTCATAAGTGCAAACTTGTTTGTGAAAAGTGAAGCCTCAATCGCAGGCGTGCGAGCTGCATTATCTTCACTAAACAAACCATATTTGCAGCGTTGTCTTTAACAACTACAGGGTGTTTGCTGCTCAGCCCCCATTTGTTAATGTCTTCAGTCAACCTATTGACTATATTTGCAGCTATCTGGCTTGAAGTCATCTTGAGTGCATCTTTCCTGCTCATTTGAATGTGAACGTCACGCGCGTCACTGTAAAACTAATTAATCTCAAGTGATCGATTTTGCATAAAATGTAAAGGAATCCCATCCAAAATCGCTTTTTTGCAAATTTCACCCTGCCCTAATGGTGAAGTCCTCTGGAAATCTTCAATAATTGTTGTTGATTGCAGATGTGTCTAGTAGTTCCCATTGATTTAGCTTGTAAAGCCGGGAGAATGGTGCTAGGCTTACCGCGACCGGCGTGACGTCCACTGCTGGAAGATGGCAGGAGGGAGGTGTTACTATATTTGGGCAAAAATGGCCGCTCCCAGACTCTGTGATCACGACCAAAATTACTATTTTAATTTTTTTTTACTTATTAACGCTAAATTCATTAAATCACCGCGAACGTATTAGTTTTAGGTATAAATATTGACCCATTGATCATTCCTTGCCGACCGAACTTTTCCCTTAAAAAGGAGAAATTTCAAATGCTGACACTGTCAGCCAGGTTTAATAATCACTTTTAAAGACTAATCATACCTAATAAAGGAAAAGTCGATAGCTAACAAAGCTCAACTTAATTCCCTTTTTACAATTTCAGACTCAATGGTGGTTGTTTTAAATTAAAAAAGAAAAAAAAAAAGCTTTGTCTCCTCTTTCATGGTGGCACATATCTGATGTATGTGTAGTAAAGACACCATCCTTTATGTACCTAATTCCTAGGGAAGATTGTTAAGTTCTAACCACTGCTGCGTGTGTGGGCAGTGTGTGAAACTAGGGGTGTATTGGGATTGTATCCTAGCATACAGACGCTGTTAAAACTTTGTGGAGCCCTATGTTGCAGAAAATCTCTAAGGGTATTTATCAGCTTTACACATCTAGAGACACCATAGCAATATTTCACTGCATCACTTTAAAGTATGACATCAAACAGGGTTCCTACAGCATAAGGCAAGTTAAATTCAAGACTTTTTAAGACTTTTTAATGCCACTTGAAATGAAAATTTAAGACCAAATTCACAAGAAACACAAGAAAAACCTGCTTTTGCAATAACTTAACCCAAAGGTTTATTTTAACATAAACCACTGCACTAATGTTTCACATTTTGAAAAGCTTCCCATACAGGAAGAAAGCTAAAAACACACAAATGACAGATATATTTTAACAATTTTTTAACTGAATTCACAAACTTTGTTTTAGCAGGGAACAAAACTAATCAGTTTTAAAGCCACAACATAACCAGTGCTAAGTCTTTTTTTGCAGCTATTTTTCTTTTGTATGGTTTTCTTAGTATGTTTGATTTGGTGATAAGTGGAGGCGTTGCAGAGACAAAGGTGGAACTAAACTGAGAAATACCGGCTGTTTCTCCATTAACTCCATTTTGACGCTTTGTGTTTCGCGCTTCGCATGCGACTCCACTGCCTTCATTCCAATCGTTCTGAGCTTGAATGACTTCTTGCACTAAATCCACTGAGCCTCATGTATGGTCCCTGGTTTTAGCCATGGAGAAAACTCTTGGCTGGAGGCAATTTTGGTTCCATTTACACTTGCTCATATTTTCCAGACAAAAGTTAATGGCGCATTCTCCCAAATGTCCCGCCGCGAACAAAGCTTTTATTGGTTCCGCTATCGACGGAACCAATAATGATGGAAATGGCTTGTTTTTTTTCAAATAAATATAAAAAGGTCAATTTTAATGTTTTATTTAGATTACAAAAATAAGTCATAATAAAAATAATTCTATTTATGATGTTTTAAAAATTAAGACCTACGAAAGACTGATTTAAGACATTTTAATACCAATTAAGGCCTTAGTTTTATTTTGAAGAATTCAATGCCTTTTAAGACTTTTTAAGGACCCGTAGGAACCCTGATCAAACTTAGGATGTATATTTAAATTAATAGGATTGGACGTCCTAACCTCAGTGCGATGCCCGGACCCTCCAGAAGCACCCCGTAGTCTCTTGAGATCTGCTTGTTGAGGTCTGACAGTAGAGGGATGTGGATATGTCCTAAACCTCCAGCCTGGAAAATCAAACCCGAAACATTAACCTTTAACACAGACATACAGCTGCAGATCCAGATTTACCTGCATTTCTTTTTTTTTTTAACATTCTTTATTTAAGAATATAATAAATCCAACGTATATACAAATGTATCTTCATATATGCAACTACAGAGAACATCAAACCCAAAAGTAGTGGAGAAAAAATAAAATACAATAAAATAAATAAAGTAAAAAGGAATGGGACTCAGCAAACATTCAAATCTGTTTCAGCAACTGACAGTTCTTATAGGGGTCTTCATTAGCTCCCACAAACGGGAGGTGTATATGTCTAGTGTACCATAAAAGAGGGGAAATATAAACAAAGGGCGCTGATATGATTTTTTTTTTAGCATATGAGGCTCTATCTGTGTGGCCATCCGAAGTAGTTAATAGCTGGGGCCCACACTTTCAAGAATATGTCCATTTTCACATGAAGTTTTGCTGTTATCTTCTCCGTTTTTTACACATTCTTCACCCTTTCTTGCCGTTGTTGAAGGGTTTGGGGGCAAAGGTTTAAGCCAAGACAGAGTTATCATTTTCCTTGCTACTAATAGCAGAATCTGTAGTAATTGGGCTTCCCTTTTCCCAATATTTTCTTTTGGGATCAAGCCTAATATATAGTACAGCAGGTTCAGTGGTAAAGCAAACTTAAGTATTCTTTTAATTTCTCTCTGGATCCCTTGCCAAAATGGAATCAGTACTGGACAGTCCCAAAAAATGTGAGTGTGGTCGCCAATCTGATTACAGTTCCTCCAGCATAAATTTGAGACATTTGTCATATTTTGAGATACTAAAAGGAGTTTTAAAACATCTCATTCTTAATTTCCAGTTGAATTCTTTCCATCCTGGGCTGTGGGTGATCTTAAAACCTTTTTCTGAAAGATTTACCTGCATTTCACATGAAATCCCTGCAAACACTTCTACAGTCCAACACTGAATCAAGCTTTGCTTGTTGTTTTGGAATGATTGTATTCACCTTTCGTGGTGTGTTGATCCAGGCCAGGTGGGTGAAGTGAGAATCCACAGACACTCCCACCACCTCGCAGTTGATGTCGTGAAACTCGCTGGCCTTGTCGCTGAACGAAATGATCTCCGTCGGGCAAACAAACGTACTGCAGAGACAAAGAGAACAGAAGCCTCTTTAACCTCCAGGTCCTTTAAGATCCTAACTCTCCATGTCGATTTGAGGTAAAAGTCAACGTTCTCCCACTGTACCTAATCTGCTTAGTGCAATGCACTGGTAGCAATGAAACAGACCCTCAGAATGATGCTGCCGACACCGTATGCCAGAGGTCACGGACCCAACCTGATTTAAAACCTGAATTACCGCATGTTGTCCGACGACAGTGTCTAAATGTGACTTGCGCTGCTTCTCCTGTTAATACGGTAAAAGCCCTCCAGAGCGTCCGGAACCAGACTACACATGATGCAAATGAGCCAATGAGCTGTCAGTCTGGGTTGCTGCTGCTGCTACTTTCAGACACAGCAGGCAAACCTGTGGCAAGCCGGGCGATGGGAAAGAAGGAGAAGATGATGAGAAAAAGAGAGCAGAGAAAGTGTGGACTGCTGGAAGAACTGCGGTGAACTGGTGAAAGAGAAGTGAAACGGCGTGCTCAAAGATGACCCTGCACATTTAGAGGATGTTTGGCTCAGCCTGCTGCTGTGAAGCAGGATTCCCACCATGAACAGAATCAACAATAAATCTGGATCCAGGCTCAAAATGAGCTCCTTGATATGTGCTTGAGAATGGCTTAGTCTCCATTTAAACCCAGGTTTAAAAGCCTTGCAGGGCAGCCTAAAGCCCTGCCAACATTAAGACAGAAAAATAATAAAATAACCAGTGTTGGAGCGTTACTTTTTGAAAAAGTAGTGGTTATGATTACTGATTTAGCTACTCCCAAAAAGTAACCGGTTAGTAACTGAGTTACTCCACAATAAAGTAACTAGTTACTAGTAAAAGTAATTATTGTGTTACTTTTGCGAGTGAGTGCATGAAATTAATAACTGGGGATGTCTAATTCTGAAATCTGTGTGTTTGGGTTGTTATAGATACTGCAACATGTAGCTATAGCTGTATCCATCCATCCATCAATCAATCCATCCATCCATCCATCAATCCATCCATCCATCTTTTCTCTCTTTATAGCCCTAATGATCGTTCACTCTCTCTGTAGTTCCCCTGTGGCGCGAGCACAGGGCGGCTGTTACGCGCCTTTGGCGAGCATCCGCGTTTCCTGTCGCTTGCGTGGTGAATCGATGCCGCCCTGCGCTAATGCTTGGAGATGCAGGGGAAACCGTATCTAATGGGGAAACGCAGCTCGATGTAACACCAGTATTTCCATCTAGGAAAGCGCCGTTTTGCCGCTGGAGTCCTCCCTCACTCTCCATCCTCCCCTCTCTCATGACGCGCGCACTAGTCCTATCATGAAAAAAAGGTTAATTGTCCGACCTGAGTAACGTGCAGGGTATGCATGGGTGTAACTTCGTTATAGTTGCAGTCAAAGTAATTAGTTAGATTACTTTTTTAATAAAAAAAAGGTAACGGCGTTAGTAGCGCCGTTACTTTCAAGTAACGTTACTCCCATCACTGAAAATAACAAGCGGCCAGTTCAGGTGTTTTGTAAAACAAGTGAATCGCGGGAAATTGTCTATAAACCAAACTGAACCATTGTTGTTCTCTACTTCCAAAAACAATTTAGATTTTTAAAAATAGAGGAAAAATTCTATTCTTTTTATATTTTTATTTAAAAAAATTCAATGTGTATAACATGGATGCATAAACACCTACATTTTTATTTCAGTGTTAAATTCTGTTTTAAAGTAACAGATATAATAAAAAATGTCTCGGACCTTTACTGGTTGTTGATTTTCTTTAATCGGACTCCGCTGATTATTAATTGATTACCTCTGCTGTATGCTAATGATTCCCAGCCAGGGGCACTATTACCCAAAGTGGTCCGTCAATGCATTGCAGGGGGTACGTGAAAACAATAAATACTTTACTTCCCAGATACAAGAAATACAATAACATAGGGGTGGGGTGTGTTTTGCTCTGTAAGGACCTAGATACAAAATTAAATAAATAAAAAAAATTAAAATAAAATGTCCTTATCAACATTTACACGAAAGGCTAGAGTGGGAATTAGCGCTGTGCACCTGCACTAGTTCTCTGCAAGCGAGAGCGGGGACGCAGGGGCCAAGAGAAAGATCGGAAGAGAAGAACACAACAAAGCAGCTGCAGTCAAGGATAAAAATCGCTAAAACATCTCATTGCTGGGGATTCAGGAGAAGATGTAGTCGTTCATTAACACACAGTGAACAATGGAAAAGTAAAAATGACAGTAAATTTGAATATTACTTTGTTTTTGTTTTTTTCCTGATTGGTCAAGTTTAGATGTGTGTATAAGGAACTTTATTAGAAGTGCTCTATTTTTTTTTATTTTGTATTTGTTTCAGTACTTAATCAATTTCCAGGCAACATATTTATATAATTTTTTTATTCTAATTAAAACTACATTTCTCAGCATTACAACTAAAATATTTTACATTTTATTATCAGTTGTACTTTCTATTTTTGGAAAATAACACATTTGACCTAGCGGGTACTAGGGGTGGGTATTGGCAAAGAAGTCAATCGATTCAAATCATGATTCACACGCCACGATGCGATTCTATCACGATGCATCATGATACTTGAAATGTTGCGATGCATTGCGATATTTTCACTGAACACTGTAAGAAAAAGATACAGCCATTACCAGTGGCTGACTGGCTGTGTGTGATCTGGATCATGTCTTCAATTGATACATAACTGAAAAGCAACTGAATTCATACATAGCTGTATTTATTGGAACGACTTTTGGAGGTGTTGCCATGAAAAATACTGGATAAATATTACCATTACTGGCGTGGACAAACAGACAATAGGCCGTTAATCAGAGCTTAAAAATAACAAAAATAAGGTAATCAGTGCCGTATTACATGGCCTCAGTGGTCTTTTAAACCAATGAAACGAAAATATTCAAATACATTTCCGCCTTTGCAAATGACGTGCATCATATCAATTTTCGTTTTGGACCTTCTTTGTTTTAAAGCCTAAATGCATCCAAGCATCTGACTTGAAATGTGATGGGAGCCGGAGGCTCGCCAATTTTTTCATAGTGTCCTCCATAAGTTTTATTTCATTATGACTTGCCGCAGTATCCCGCGGCTGGACATCGTGTGACACGAACAGCGGGGAACACATCCCCAAGAGGGACATCTGCTGGACTGGAAGTTGTATTCCACTTGGTTTTTGGCTGATGTGCTAGCCAAACATTTATGTATTTTATTTGTTGTATTTTTTTCAGAAATTATGCAGTAGATCACAAAAATTAGAATCGCGATCATCGTCATGACGATTATTTTGCACAATTAGCTATGTATTAATGTATTGATAAATTGGCTAAGGGGGGTAGACGGGTCAAAAGGTTGGTAACCACTTTCGTACTGCAACACCTCGTTCGCGGAGATAAATAGATTTTAAAACCTTTAGTTTCTTAACATTTTTTTTGTCACTGTGGCCAGTTTCCCTGATTGATGAACTCAGTAAAGGCGGTTAAACACAAACATGTTCAGATAAAAATTTGCTAAGGGTCTATATGAATAATTCTCTGTGCGGATCACACCTAAACAAGTTCCTTGTTTTTAAATTTAAAAAATATCTAAAACATCTGATGAATTGTGATGCAAAAGATGAGGGAATTATAAAGTTCTCACCATCTCTGCATCTTTACATCCTATATCCATCTGTTCCTCTCAAATACTCACAAGTCCAGCGGGTAGAAGAAAAGAACGAGGTATTTGCCCTTGAAGTCAGCCAGACTCAGGTCCTTGAACTCCCCGTTGTGGACAGCTGTGGCCTTAAAGTCAGGAGCCGGCTGAGTGACGGCAGGGGCCCATCTGGAGGTGCCTGATAAACACAAGTCAAACGCCTCTTACTGGTTTAATCGGTGGAGGCTGTAGATTTCTCCAACAGCTCTTTGTTCTCCTCTTTGGACAAGCATCAGAGGAAGGCGCTGGTCGGTTTTGGGCCGGAATCAGCGACAGGTTTAGATCAAAAACAGCGGAGATTTGGTTTTACCAAAAGAGCTGCAGGATCTGATGCATAGAAAAATCCCTCTTGCACAGCAGCTTCTAGCTAGAAAACAGTTTATAAAATTAAAATAATTACAGATAAGGATTTTTGCACCATTTTAGAATAGCTAGTACAAGAGAAATAAAAATACTTAAACCTGTATATACACACCACTTTTTTTTAAACTGATCTTTTGCTGTGTTTTGGCACGAAACCAAGAATTTTAGAAAACTCAAAATTAGGAAAATGGCAGCTAAATAACAAAACTATTAAAACTAGGGATGCACGATCTGCAGATAATGATATTGGGATTTTGGCGTCTGTATCCGCCGATAATGCCGATATTTAAAACTCATGTAGACGATGCCGTGCCGATGTTAAAGTTGGACAAAATATAAGTAGTCGCACTAAAAATAGCAGTTTTGTTATCCATTTCTGACACTTTGAAAATAATATACTCATAATATATTTTCATATGCTGATATCAAATAGATTTTAAAAACGCTGTATCGATCTATTTTACTTTCAAAATCTCATGAAATTTCATCGCTCTGTTACAAACTCTCGTGATATTTTGCAAATTCTTGTGGAGATTTTTGTTATTAAAATAGGATCGATACCGCGCGTTAATATATCAACATATAAAATATGGCAACATTTGGTGAATTTTGGGGATTTCGTAGCATAACCATGACATATAGCAATATTTCATTAGAAAAGAGATTGATATGGTGTTTTTAAATGGCAATATATCAGCATATGAAGATATTGATATTTTAATGTATCAATATTTTTTCCCTCGCCTTTAGAAGTTTTTAAGTCTGTAAAAAAAGTTTTTGAGGAAGAAGAAGAACTAGTATTTATTTTTTTTTAGACTTAGAAAAACCTCAGAAGCTGATCAAAATATCGGGTTAACCGATCGGTGGGTGGCGATGTCGATGTTCAGATTTTCAAAAAGGCTGATTATATCGTGCATCCCTAATTAAAACTGTTATTTTTTGGTAGAGACCATTATCCAGATGAACAGCAGGTTAACTTAAGACAAACCCTTTGAGGAAAACTCCTTAAAATCTCCTTAAAATTGGTCAAAATGCTTCATAACTCAACTTTTTCACAGCGTCTCAGGCAGGAGAAAAACTCTGAAATAAAATTTATTGGTGTTAAATTCAAAGACTTTATGATAGACGTCACATGTTGTACATTGTAATATGAACTCTGCAGCTGGTAAATCAGAGCAGTAAATTAATATAAATCATAATGTTTATTTTCTCTGTCCTAGTCTTCACCTTTGTTCTTTTTTCCACATATATGTTTGTGCATTTAACAGATGCTTTTTTCCAAACCGACTTACAAAGTAGGCATTAGCATGAAGGGTCTTGACTAAGGACCCACACAAGCAGCTCATTTGCCCCCAGCAGGGATTTGAACCCAGAGCCTTTGTTTGAAATTCAGGTGATTTAACATTTGAGCTAGCCAGCCGCCGTTTATGAAAAAATAAAAGTTAAAAAAAGTTAAATAACCAATGAAGGATGTCATGGTTCAGAACCATTGGACTTTCATGGTGCCTCCTTTGCTCAATCGTGCTGCTTTACATAGTCAGGGTTCCTACAGCATAAGGCAAGACTTTAAGACTTTTTAATGAAACTTAAAATAAAAATTTAAGACCAAATTTACAAGAAACACAAGAAAAACCTGCTTGCGAGAACTTAACCCAAAGGTTTATTTTAACATAAACCACTGCAAAAACCACTGTATGTTCCCCTGGTTTTAGCTACATGGAGAAAACTCTTGGCTGGAGACAATTTTACGTTAAATTTACACTTGCTCATATTTTCCAGACAAAAAAGTTAATGGTGCATCTCCCAAATGTCCCGGACCGCAACAACGGCTTTTATTGGTTCCGCTTATCGGGACGGAACCAATAATGGAGAGCCGTTATTTTTAAAAAAAAAAGGTAAATTTAAATGTTTATTTAAATTACAAAAATAAATCATGATAAAATAAATCCAATTTAAGAAGACGTTTTAAATATTAAGACCTATGAAAGACTGATTTAAAACTTAATACCACTAAGTACACTAGTTTTATTTTGAAGAATTCAATGCCTTTTAAGACTTTTTAAGACCCACGGGAACCCTGAATTCAGGTGATTTACCACTTGAGCTAGCCAGCCGCCGTTTATGAAAAAATAAAGTTAAAAAAAGTTAAATAACCAATGAAGGATGTCATGGTTCAGGACCATTGGACTTTCATGGTGCCTCCTTTGCTCAATCATGCTGCTTTACATAGTTATGAATACATAAAATCAGGCTGAATCTGACCCAATATGCCATCCAGCTTCACCCAACTATAAAACCTCTGGATGCTTCAGATTTTGGAAGAGTGTTCGGTCTTCAATCAGCCACAGGAAACAGGTCGCCTCTCTGATGGCTGAGCCCACAAAGAGCCTAAAAGAAGAGCTCGCATCCACATAAGCGCTCCAGCAAACCTTTTTGCAGGTTTCATGCTGCCATTTGGATGACATGCTGAGCACCTCTAGAGCGGCCGACGCTGGAGCTGGAAAATCTGAACTTTTGCAGATGCATGCTGAGCGTCAACCAATCAGAGAAGCTGATCTAGAAGCTTCCTGGGAGAAAGAAGCTACATGAAAGTCATGATTGCTTCTGCAAAGCTGTCAGTATATTTAAAACGAATACAAATATAAAGGGTATAAACTCCACTGGTTTTAAAAAGCCCGCAGAATTCTGATCATTTCAGTCATCCAGGTCATGGAAACCACAAAATAGGCTTAAACTGGAAGGTAACCGGACCTTTCCTAGGTTCATTTTTGTTTAGACGTTTTCATGCCTATCCAGGAGACTCCTGGAGGTATCAAAAACATCTCCAGGGGAAAAAAAGCCCTTTACAAGGTGGTCATTTTAAATAAAAAAGTACGTTTCTCTACATTTTGCTACTACTGAACAGCTGAAGCATCTAACTGGATTATGATATCTTGGGCAGTTTAACCATCAGGATGGCTTATGAAGAATAAAGACAAGTTTTGATTTAAAAAAAAAAAAAAAGTTCATCAATATTTCTGCTCATCTAATTTTCTTAGACTTAGAGAATTTATTGTCATTTTGTATACAGAGAGTGTATATAAAACTAAATTAGGTTAATACAGCTTTTAGAAAGTTAATATGAGCAGCAGCTTAGCAGGGGAAAGGAACATTTCCATTCCATAAAATGCAGCAGTGATCTACGGAAGAGGATTAGGGCCACTGAAGAAAAAAAAAAAAAAAGTTAACTGATTTTTATTTTATTTCAGTATAGTATGGGGAAAAAGTCAGAATTTAAAGTTAATAAAGTCAGAATTCTGATTTTTTATTGTCAGAATTCAGTCAGAATTCTGAGATTAAAGTCAGAGATTTCCTGACTGAATTCTGACAATAAAAGAAGTCAGAATTCTGATCAAATGTAACAGGGGTATGAGAAAAACATGATGCAAAAAAACCAAAAAAAAAAACACATTGACATGGAAGTTCACAGCAGTGCAAAAACAAACAAAAAGTGTTTTTGCACTGCTCGTGCAAAACTTGATAGATTTAAAAAAAAGTAATAATAATAATTCAAGTTTTTCAGTGGCAGAATAATAGTTTTTGGAAACTGGGAGAGGTGGGATACATACTGGTGCAGAAACTGGATCTCTGAAGGGCAGCAGCAGAAAGAACCCTTGCAGCGCCACCAGCTCCATGTTGACAAGCAGCTGCAACTTTCAGCCCTCCAGCTGCAGCCCGTACCTACAAAATAATAACGAACGTTAACAAAATAAATGAATCAGAAATATATCATTTAGAAGAACTGGAACAACAGTATCCACGACCTTCCACTGTGAAAGTTTTCTAATTTCTTTACATTAGAGATATCTCAGAGATCCGCCCTCAGCTTTTCTGCAGCCGCCATTCTGGCCCCAATTATGGGATTTGTAATTACCAGCTGGCGATGCCTCCTAAAGCAGCTTTTCATTTGCCATTGCTGATTGGGTTTTAAGAAATCCCCGCTGATAACATTAAAGAATGAATGTTCGAGACATTGCACAAGTCAACCTCTTTATATGAAAAAAGTAAATGGCTTAAAAAAAAAATCAAGATGGCATCAGATATTTACAAAAGTGGTGTCAAAGTAAACTGTACATAAGTACCAATGAATAGGGTAGCATGCTATGCCTGATCTCAATCCTCAAATGTATATAAATATAACATTAAAAACAGCCAATAGTATCAGTACTTCTCTGCAATTTTAATAACTTTAAAGACCTCTTTTTTTCTTTTTAAATCGATGTATATTTCTGTGACGTTCCGCCTACTACCGTAATTCCAGGTTTGATTGATTCAGTTATTTATTCAGTTATCAGTTTTTTTTTTGTTTTATGCCACAATGGGAACTGTTAATTTTTTTAACACTAAAATATAATGTCTAACAACAGAAAACTTGACTTTTGACTGAATGACGTACTAGAATAAATGGTTAACAATGCATTAATTCAATTTCAAATACACAAAATACATTTTTTTATGACTTTTCATGGGAATCAAAGTAAACTGAGAAATAAACTGACTACATTTAAATGCCTTCATAGCATATTTCTAATAATCTTAAAAGTAAGATCTTTTGTCAGGTGTCATTGTAATGTAAAGAATATAAAATATCACTTTAATATTAAACTTTGTTTTTTAAATCATCTCATCAGTAGAAAATTATTTTAATGCTTTGCTTATAAAAATTGGCCATCATGCAAATTATACTGCACATTAAGAAAAACTTTTTCTAACTGTGTAAACTTAATCATAATATATTTAATCACTGTCATTTTTATTGAATTCTCTTTTCTTTTATACATACAGTTTATAAATATAAAGAAGTATTTTTCCAACACAGACATAAAATATATATATATATATATAAGAAGTAATCCCTAAAATTTAATCATATTAAATGTGTCTTCAGGGTCCATGGTGGGCCCGCGTGCCAGGGGTTGGCAGCCTAGTGTTAAATATGCTTTTACGCAGGTCATGGACGCATTTCTGACGTAAAACAAACATTTATCTATAATTTCTGTTCACATGCATTTATTCCGTCTTTTGAGCTGTAAACTGTGGTGAAACAGAGCGGATAGACGGCCTGAGATATAAAAAACCAGGATATTTACTCACAGAGGTGCGGAGAAGTCTGCCAACGGTGGCCGCCATGTTGGATTATGTCACAACAGGAGGGCGGTTTGAGCCAGTCATTTAACCACCTGCTGGACAAAAATATATCATTCAGAAGCTAAAATAAAACTCAAAAGTATATTTAATTACTTTGTCTCTATACTGCAATAAATATATAGTGGCTAAATATTTAACACTTAATAATGCCAGGAATAAAAAGGGGCGTCTGTGTAGGTCATGTTGCCTTCAGGTGCGCATTCAGTACGTGAGCGTCGACGCCATATTGTGAGTGGCGCGGGGATACCGTAAGACTGCAATAATAAAATGCTTTGCAAACTGTGCACTTAAAAGTACGGAAGAGGATTATAGCCACTGAAAAAAAAGTTAACTGACTTTTAAATATCATTTCAGTTTAATATAGGAGAAAAAGGTCAGAATTCTGACTTTTTTTCAGAATTCTGACTTTAAGAATTCTGATTTTAATCTCAGAGTTCTGACTTTAATCTCAGAATTCTGACTTTAATCTTAGAATTTTGGATCTTAATGTAGATGAAGTGCTCTTCCCTCATGGAGAGCACTCAGCTTCACTGACAAAGATGTGAGTTGTTTGACAGGGCCATTAACACATTGGTGGAAAATGATGGAATTAGGCGACTTTTTTATGTGCCAGAGGGGTCCCTGGTGATGCTTTTTTATTAATGGAAGAGCAGAAGGTGATTAAAACAAGAGAGCTAGTCTCTAAAACAGACATGGCTACGGCTTGATGCTAACATGTCTGTTAGCTGTCAGAATTCAGTCAGAATTCTGAGATTAAAAGTCAGAATTCTGAGAAAAAAAAGGTCATAATTCTGAGATTGAATTCATACTTCTGAGAAAAAAGTAAAAAATCTGATATTAAATTCAGAAATTAAAGTCAGAATTCTGTTTTTTTTTTCTTATATTATACAGAAATCAAATTCAAAAATCAGTTAACTTTTTACATTTTTCATTGGCCCTAATCCTCTTCTGTACAAAAGATCTACAATAATCCTGCAAAGATTCATTTAATTTCCAGTCTGTCAGCTTTAAACATTTTAAAACATTTAGACTGTAGAGTTCCTGTACCGTAATATTTGGATTCACACATTAAAAAACAAAAAATAGATCCAAAAAAAAAAAAAAAAAAAAAAAAAAAAAACTTTGTAACAACAGTATCCCTAAAAGAGAAAGCATATATATTATTTCCTATGTTTCTGAATGCAACATAAAGACACGCCCACAGTTCTGAACACGTGATTGAAGCCGGAAGTATTCGTTAAACAGCTTGACCTCAGATACATGAGAAAGACATGCTTTATTATTTTCCCCCAACAGTTGCTGGTCTTCTTAACTTCAGAAGTGTGAATTAAACTTTTCGTTAGTTATGGATCCGAACCTGCAGCTCTGGAAAAGCCACGGCCAGGTAACTGTTCCCACTGGTGTTTAAACATGCAGAGCAGCATGCTGCTTGTTAAACTCAACTCTGTTTTCCACAGTCTTTCCTCAGTAGATTAAAGACCTGGTTTAATCTCCTGGATCCCAGCCTGCTGCTCTCCTCTGATGTGAGTAAGGGTCACTATGGAGATCTGCTCTGACTGAATTAAGCCTGGTCATAATAATCTGCTCTCTACCTGATCTTCTCAGGCTGAAATACTTAAAGCCCATGCTCTTCTTGGAAGCAGAGAGAAGCTAAATAAAAAGGTCAGATTGTGTTTTAAAGGTTGGAGTGAATGTCTGAATGTATCAGTGACCTCACCCTCTTCTCTGTCTCCTCTGACAGGATGAGGCTGCAGTGAGTCTCTCACTTGTAAGTTTTCAACAACCAACAAACACACACACATCCCACTTCATTCATACATCTACTGCAGAAACAGGCATGGATGTTTCACTGAAAAAAAAATGATGTAACAGTTTTTGGTACACTTAATCATGTTAATGTTAGCAGGGTGCAACATGAAAAAAAAATATATGAAAGTAACTAAATATATTTAAATAGATGCCAAATGTGCATGACTTAATCTACTTTTATTGTCATTTTGTATACACAGAGTGTATACAAAATTTTGTATAACTTTCACAACATTTCAATTCTATAAACCGCAGCGGTGATCAAATGTGAACTATGTGGGAGAAAATGGTGCAAAAATGCATTGATATGGAATTTCAGAGCATTAAATATATGTTTATTTCTATAGCGCCAATTCACAACACAAGTCATCTCAAGGTACTTTACAGTTCACCAGATCATACAATCAAATTGATTTCTATCTAAGGAAAACCAGTTGATTTGCATCGACTCATTGACTTCGAGGGGTAATCCCTCACACTAAGCATGCTTGTAGCGACAGTGGAGAGGAAAAACTCCCTTTTAACAAGAAGAAACCTCCAGCGGGACCAGCCTCAGTGTGAGCGGCCATCTGGAGGACGACGAGGGGTTCAAGGAGACAGAAGCAGACAAAGAAAAGAAGCATAGATACAAAAGGCAACCAGCTCCCACCGCCCTGTCCAGGAAGACATGGCCAGGCAGACGCAGGCCGAGCCAGCTGCCATGTCAGAGGATGAAGAGAGCACATCCAGCCAGTCACAGTCAGAGAATCAGGAATACACTGAAAAATCAGCCAAACAGGAACAGACCAGATGAAGCAATATGAGAAAAAGCAGAGAGAGAGCATAACGCTAGAGATTGAACCAAAAAGATTCTGGGCAGAGTAGGGAGAATAGAGATGAAGCAGAATGATGATGAAAAAGGGGTCCCTATGTCCTCCAGCAGTCTAAGCCTATAGCAGCATAACTATAGATATAGCTTAGGCTAACCTGAGCCCATATGGTTGCAAGTATATTTGCTGCTATTATTAACATGAATTATGAAAAAAGTGATTTCTTCTACTTGTTGTTGACAGTCTTCTCTTCATGCTGACTCTGGTGCTGTCCTTCCACTTATTTTCCGTCCTCCTGGTAGGAATATTTTTATTTTTATGTTCATTTTTATCCCAGCTTACAGAATGATGTATAATGTACTTATTTATTCAAAAATATATGATTATTGTCAGATTTATATCAATAAGTGGAACCTTTTGATTCGCACCATAGATCTGTTTAAAAATCTATTTTGATCATTATGGCGCACAGCTAATAAAAAAAATGAAAGAAGGATTTAAGAAGTTGGGTTATGAGTTAATCCTGTATGAAGCAGCATAAGTTAACTTTGTTTGAGCAGTGAGAAGAGAAGCCGGTGTACGGCCACCATGTTGGAACAAGGTCACTGAGGTGAGGTGGGCCCCAGGTGGACTCACAACTCACTGGTCTGGCTGTCCATGCACCCCATCGGGCTTGGGGTCACCTTAGTGTCCCCCACCCAAGAGTCTCACCTCACCGCTGTCTCACTGCACCTCCTCACCCGTGTCTGGCTATATAAATATTTCCACCTGCTGCTCTGCGGGGCTCAATCAGCCACTCAGCTGCAGAACTGTGTACATATTTATTAAGATGTGTTCAAGAGCAATTGGAGCATTTTATCTAGATCTGCAAAAATCAGTAGTGCTTAATAACTTCTGTTATAAGGATAGCAAACCAGTTAATGTTTTTAAATGTAGATATAATAACAAATACTGCAGGTTTCACTGAATAGCTGCTCTGAATTTGTGCAACAGGCTGACCTTAAAGCTACAGTGTGTAATAATTACTACAGGGATAATATACAGTCAGAAATGTAATATATTATACATAACTATGTTATTTATCATCATCTACGAAGCTCAGCCTCTTTAACCTTAATATTTCGCGTTTCCTTAGAATTCCGTTATTTATAATTACATAGGAGCGGTCTCTGCGCAGCCATGGAGGCAGACATCTTTATGCTACTGACAGCGCAGAGCTGACAAACGCTAGCTTGCATTGCAAGATACGCCCATTACGCTGAAAGTAACTACGGCAAAGTTGAGAGAGATGAACTGAGACGCATTACTGGAACAATAGATGGCAGTATTAAAATTATCTATGTAAACAAACCTCCTCATCACTTGAGAAGGTAGGTGATCGCGGACGTCGTGGAAGACATTTTGTCCCGTGAAACGCTTCGCCGTACTGTTGGGGAGAAGCGGTGGGGGGAGATGTTCATGTTGCTGCGGTCTGCACTCTGGACGTTAGATGTCGCTGTAAAAATTACATACTGTAGCTTTAAAGGTACCAGGAATGTCATCATTTGGAAAAATCTGATTAATTTCAACATTTTTATTTGATTATTTTTATGAGATCACAACACAGCTTTATTTTTTAATGTTTCTGTCTTATTCTATTAAAATATAATAAAAATGTATGAGGCAATGCTCTTAAATGTAAATGAAAAGTATCTTCATTTTTCCAAAAATATCAATATCACACAGAAGAAAGTCTAATCCTTTTATTCTTTTGCAAAAATGATTTTTTTTTTTACTTAGAAAAATTGAAAATGTGTTTTCTTGCTTAGATATTTACCAGAAAATGTTGTATTTTATCCAGAAACCCATAAAATTTCAGTGCATATCATGTGATGTAACAGTTTGAAAGATGGTGACTTTTACTGTTTCCTTTTCTCTCCAGCATTTTTTCCAATTTCAGCACCTTTGGTAGGTGTGTTTGTTTATTACCCGTTTCTCCATCAGAGGGGTTGCATATTTGACCCCTCGTTAAATTGATTGTTCATCTGTTAACTTAAAAACAAAAGAACAGACCAGGTCTTTTTTTATGTTAATTTGAAGAGAAAGTATCAACCAGAACGGCAAAGAAAACACGGAATAAAGGTGAAAATTAGAATTACATCTCAGTGAGAGAAATATATATTTGATCCTCAAACATAATTAACAATAATTTTCCCTCATGTCTGAGGATCAGAAAAGCCTGAAAACATTAGAGATTGACGAATAATTTGACATCAGTCTAACCAATCCCTAATAGGTGCAGCCTTTTCTTTTCTTAATGTTTTTTTTGGACAGTTTTTATTGTTTTTTTTCTTCCTTCATTTACATTATTTTTTTTTTTTTCCGGTGGGCAAATTATAAGATAAAGAGTTAATCCGATAATTAATCCCCCATTGCATAATTTCTGGTCCTTCTGAATGATATCTGCTGCCTAAAGGAGTCCTCTTCCTGATTTCAGGTGGTTGCGAGTCTTTTGTTTCATAGCGGAGTCAAACCGGCTCTGTTTTGGCAGGTAATCATTCACACTTCCTCACGTTTTTCTCATTTGGCAATGATGATGAAATGAGGTCAATTATGTGGTTTGAATGCATCCTTTTGTTTTAGTTTTTGCTCCAGGGTTACAATGCCGGGTTTAACTACATGAACAGGAACACTTCAGCAGAGCAGGTAGAGTCTGTGAAACCAAACTATTGAATTAACGCTGATTAATTGTGCGTTTCAGCTTCCCAGTCTGTCTGTTTCCAGGGGAAGAAGGCGTCTTTAAAGCATCTTCTGCTCATCGCAGGAACAGTTTCCTACACAACGTTTGCAGGGGTGTGTGCAGTTATTCCTCACAGGTCCAACTCTAGATTAAAGTAACAGTCTGAGGAGCGGCTTTTTGATTTTATTTTCTTCATTACTTTAGGCCCTTCCTCAGATTATCGTCAACAGACTCCGGGTGAGAAGCCCCCCGCTGCAGACGTTCTGCAGGTCAATACTACCCATCCCTCTCTCAGGTAAAATGCAAATCACACAAAGTTCAACTCGTTTCGCATGTGGATCTTATTTTAAGTGTAGAAATGATTAAGTAAATATGAAGTTTCACATGGTGGATAACGTGAAAAATCTACTATTTTCGTAGTTAATGTTTTGTTTTTTCAAATGAAATCCATGATATCAGACATACAATGCAAATTAATACATGGCCTGAATTTAAAAGCACTTTTTTAGATACCAAATTATGGAGGACAAGGAGTGTCAATGAGAAATAAATTTAACTCAGATTAACATTTAAATGATTATTTTGTAAATCTAATTGAAAGGTGTTTCACAATTTAACATTGTAAATACATTTATTAAAGAAGATTTGTGAATTGTATTTATCCATCCATTATTAAATTTCCTTTTTTAATAAAAATAGAGATTTAAAAACCACAAGTCATGACTCTGATTATAAATACCTTTCCTTATCTAATCTTTGTAAAAAGGTCATTCTTTTTCCATTTTCTTGTTCACTTTGCATTTTCAAATTCTTTTTTAATTTTTTTTTTTATTTATTTTTCTTTTTTACC
>JAGKQL010000052.1:4280528-4338969 GCA_018398635.1 Cyprinodon brontotheroides
GTCAAAATTTTGGTGTCGATCATTCGATTTCATCCTGGACACTACAGGAAATGGGCTAAAAGTGTTAAAACCGGAATTTTTTATTAACATTTCAACACAATTTGCATATTTGCATACGTTAACTGTTACAATTTAGTGCAATAGAAGCTCCCATTTATTAACCAGTATGTTTGTTTTCCATAATGAGGGTGTCACAATAAACTGTCTTATGCGCCTCGTAATGACCGTCTTTCTCGCTGTCGTTCTGTCTCATATCACTCGCGGTAGAAGTCTGCTTCTGGATGACCTCTTGCATTCCGGTAGCACGCGCGGCTCTCGCATTTCGTGTGTTCAAAGCAAATAATGACGTCCAACATGGTGGATGGTAAAATCCAGTTAGATTTAGGTTAGGGATGCACTTATTATAATCTCCCCCTATTGGTGTCGGACCTAAAAACTGAATAATATCGGACGACAGCCGCCCGCCCACCAATATTTAACCAAACCCGGAGATCAGCTTCACGAGTTTCCTAAAAGTCTCAAAAAAAAAAAAATACTTCTTCTTCTTCTTCCTCAAAACTTCTTTTTTACAGACTTAAAAACTTCTAAAGACGAGGGAAAAATATTGATCCATTAAAATATCACCAAAATCTTCATATGCTGATATATTGCCATTTAAAAACACCATATCAATCTCTTTTTACTAATGAAAAATATTGCTATATGTCATCGTTATGCTCACGAAATCCCCGAAAATTCACAAAATGTTGCCATATTTTTATATGTTGATATATTGACGCGGTATCGGATCTATTTTACTAACAAAATCTCACAAAAATTTGCAAAATATCGCTTGTGAAGAGTTTGTAACAGAACAATGAAATTTCACGCGAGATTTTGAAAGTAAAATAGATGCTATACGCGCGTTTTTAAAAATCAATTTGATATTATCAGCATATGAAAATATATTTGAGTATATTATTTTTTCAAAGTGTCAGAAATGGATAACAAAACTGCGGTATTTTCAATGACTACTTATTTTTTGTCCAGCTTTAACATGCGGTATCTGCCAAAATCCCAAATAGGTGCATCCCTAATTTAGGTATTACCCTAGTGGCGTTAGCTGTAAAAGTCCATTTATTAACCACATTGTTATATAAGCCGCAAAGGTCGAAAAATGAGGAAAAAAGTCGCGACTTATAGTCCGAAAATTACGATAATTGAAAGGTGTGTTTAAGGCTGGGAGGAGAGAACTTAGAGTGTAAACGTTTCATTTGGATCCTCAGGATGTCCACCAGAGTCCTCCTGGCCACTCTGTCTATCCCCATCACCCCTGAGCGTACCGACATCGCTCGGCTGCTGGACATGGACGGCATCATCGTGGAGAAACACCGCAGGCTGGCCACCCTGCTGGGCCTGCAGTCTCCTCCAACTCGCCAGAGTCTCATCAATGACATGGTACACACTATTTTAGAGCTGACATTTTCTTCTACTTGCTAAAATAAAACCTGAATTTCTTTTTAAAAATGCATGTTTGATTGTTTCCCCCTTAAGGTGAGATTTAACCTGCTGCAGTACATCGTGCCCGAGGTGAAGGAGCTTTACAACTGGCTGGAGGTCGACTTCCATCCTCTCAAGCTGAGTGGAAGAGTGACAAAGGTAGATTATTACAACAACAAGCCGTTTCTCATTTTTTAAGTGAAGTTAAGCATCTTTATAAATATTGAGACATTTTCAGCTGTTACATCTGTTCATTCTTATAACTCAGCTTATGAAAACTTATGTGAAATAAATTTGGATGCATGAACTCTGACCTATTGAGGTAAACTGACTCAGTCTGGGTTCCCTGCCTGTTCTTCCAGACTCTTGGACTTTCATTCTTAGATAAAATGTTATAATTAATCAGGTCTTGAATAAATAATAGTTAATATTCACTGTAAAGGCAGTCATTTCTTTATTTCCTTTTAGGTGTTGAACTGGGTGAGGGATCAGGCTGAGAAAGAAGCTGATCTGCAGCAGTACGTCCCACACCTGCAGAGTAACACCATCCTTAGACTCCTGCAGCAGGTAAATCCTCTTCCTCTTAACTTTTCCCTAAAAATACTAAAACCTGATGATAACTGGTTTTTGTTTGTGGGGAATTTTAGGTTGCCCAGATCTATCAAAGCATTGAGTTTAGCCGTTTGGCCTCCCTGGTTCCGTTTGTGGACGCCTTCCAGCTGGAGCGCTCTATTGTTGATGCTGCACGCCACTGTGATCTGCAGGTAACCATGCAACGAAGTCCATCTCATGCTTTTAAGTAATTTT
Source organism: Cyprinodon brontotheroides (assembly GCA_018398635.1). Taxonomy (NCBI): domain Eukaryota; kingdom Metazoa; phylum Chordata; class Actinopteri; order Cyprinodontiformes; family Cyprinodontidae; genus Cyprinodon; species Cyprinodon brontotheroides. The sequence continues at coordinate 4,282,815 of JAGKQL010000052.1, forward strand.
GCACAACTAGTCTTAAACGTTTTGTTAATGTTTCTTCTAGGTTCGAATCGACCACACGTCTCGAACCCTGAGCTTCGGTTCCGACCTGAATTATTCCACCAAAGAGGATTCTCCGGTTGGTCCGTTCCTGCAGAACATGCCGTCTGAGCAGATAAGGAACCAGCTGACCGCCATGTCTGCCTCTTTGGCTAAAGCCATCCAGGTCATCAAACCTGCAACCAACCTGGTGAGTTCCTCACCAGTTAGCTTAACCCGTAGCTACTCCATGATACAGATGGCACAATGATAAAACTGTAAATAACAGTAGAACAATCAAAACAAATACACATAGGTAAGACAAATATAGAAAATGATCAATAACAAAATATAGATTATTACAAGTAATACAATTCATATGTATAAGACAGGGTTCCTGCGGGTCCTTAAAAAGTCTTAAAAGGCATTGAATTCTTCAAAAATAAAACTAAGGCCTTAATTGGTATTAAAATGTCTTAAATCAGTCTTTCGTAGATCTTAATTTTTAAAACATCATAAATAGGATTATTTTTATTATTTATTTTTGTAATCTAAATAAAACGTTAAAATTGACATTTTCTTTTCTTCATAAAATTGGTTCTGTCCTGATAGCGGAACCAATAAAAGCGTTGTTGCGGCCGGGACATTTGAGAGATGCATCATTAACTTTTTGTCTGGAAAACCAGTACCAGGGAACATACATGAGGCTCAGTGTATTTTGTGCAAGAAGCGATTCAAGCTCGGAGCGATGGGAATTAAGGCAGTGGAGTCACACATGCGAAGCGCGAAACACAAAGCGTCAAAATGGAGTTACCGAGAAACAGTCTCTGCAACGCCTCCACTTATCACCAAATCAAACATACTAAGAAAACCATACAAAGAAAAATAGCTGCAAAAAAAGACTTAGCACTGGTTATGTTGGGGCTTTAAAACTGATTTGTTTTGTTTCCTGCTAAAACAAAGTTTGTGAATTCAGTTAAATAATTGTTCAAATATATCTGTCATTTGTGTGTTTTTAGCTTTCTTCCTGTATGGGAAGCTTTTCAACATTTGAAACATTAGTGCAGTGGTTTATGTTAAAATAAACCTTTGGGTTAAGTTGTCGCAAGCAGGTTTTTCTTGTGTTTCTTGTGAATTTGGTCTTAAATTTTTATTTCAAGTGGCCTTAAAAAGTCTTAAAGTCTTGAATTTAACTTGCCTCATGCTGTAGGAACCCTGTTACAGCAAAGAGCTTAATTTAATAAACTCTGCTTATTTCACACCTGAGCTTATTGCAGCCTGCTAGAAACCTTGGCTACATCTTACAATAATATTGGCTTCAGATAAATCATTTACATACTAATAATCTTTGAGTAAACGCCAAAGGCAATGCAAAACAGTGGAGGTTCATGCATCCCATAAAACTCATGGTTTAGAAGCGGTAAATATTTCTACATTCATGTACATCTGTTTACATCTTATTAGAACTAGTTAAGTTGACATATTCTAGTTTTATAGACGTACCTGCGGGAAAATGAGGGAAACGCGTCTGACCAGAGCTCATTTCTGAGCTTTGGCTGAGAGCTTTTTATGTCCACAGTGGCGCTACTGCACCCTCTGCTGGTGGGGATGAGCACAGCAAGCTTAACTTTATAGAAAACATCAGTTTAAAATACAAAAAAAAATACAGTCTGTGTCTATATATTTTCTTTCTACCTGCTGCATGTCCTTATGATCTCTTTGCATGGCTGCTGGGGGCACTAATGAATTAGCCAACACATGCATCCATCGACTGATGCACATATGTGTTGGCTGGTTGGTGCATCAGTTTGTAATTCTTTTAATAATTATTGGCTTTTTTTCCCCCCTTATTTAAAATATGGACCAGATTGAAATAAAATTGTAACCTTTAAGAAAGGGTCAGTTCTACAACCAATCTTGCTTACCATGGAGATTTCAGAATGTAGAGATTGAGGCATAGATATAAAACTTGAATCAAAGCTGCCACTTCCATGTGTTTTGGGATTGTACCTACATGGTCCCCTGTTGGCAGAATTTAAAGAGTTGTATGGATAAGGTACTGAGGGTGGGTACATGGGGAGAGGGATGGAAAGATTAACAAGAGCAGCTGATAAATATATCTATAGGATTATGTTGGTAGCAAGCAAAAAAGCCATTACTAGGAAATGGCTGAAGGCAGAAGCTCCTAAAAGGGAAGATTAGGTTGAAATAATATACACTCACCGGCCACTTTATTAGGTACCCCCTGCTAGTAACGGGTTGGACCCCCTTTTGCCTTCAGAACTGCCTCAATTCTCAATCTTTCATGGCATAGATTCAACAAGGTGCTGGAAGCATTCCTCAGGGAGTTTGGTCCATATTGACATGATGGCATCACACAGTTGCCGCAGATTTGTCGGCTGCACATCCATGATGCGAATCTCCCGTTCCACCACATCCCAAAGATGCTCTATTGGATTGAGATCTGGTGACTGTGGAGGCCATTTGAGTACAGTGAACTCATTGTCATGTTCAAGAAACCAGTCTGAGATGATTCCAGCTTTATGACATGGCGCATTATCCTGCTGAAAGTAGCCATCAGAAGTTGGGTACATTGTGGTCATAAAGGGATGGACATGGTCAGCAACAATACTCAGGTAGGCTGTGGCGTTGCAACGATGCTCAATTGGTACCAAGGGGCCCAAAGAGTGCCAAGAAAATATTCCCCACACCATGACACCACCACCACCAGCCTGAACCGTTGATACAAGGCAGGATGGATCCATGCTTTCATGTTGTAGACGCCAAATTCTGACCCTACCATCTGAATGTCGCAGCAGAAATCGAGACTCATCAGACCAGGCAAGCGTTTTCCAATCTTCTATTGTCCAATTTCGATGAGCTTGTGCAAATTGTAGCCTCAGTTTCCTGTTCTTAGCTGAAAGGAGTGGCACCCGTGTGGTCTTCTGCTGCTGTAGCCCATCTGCCTCAAAGTTCGACGTACTGTGCGTTCAGAGATGCTCTTCTGCCCACCTTGGTTGTAACGGGTGGTTATTTGAGTCACTGTTGCTCTCTATCAGCTCGAACCAGTCTGGCCATTCTCCTCTGACCTCTGGCATCAACAAGGCATTTCGCCCACAGAACTGCCAGCTCACTGGATGTTTTTCTTTCTTTGGACCATTCTCTGTAAACCCTAGAGATGGTTGTAGCGTAAAAAATCCCAGTAGATCAACAGTTTCTGAAATACTCAGACCAGCCCTTCTGGCACCAACAATCATGCCACGTTCAAAGTCACTCAAATCACCTTTCTTCCCCGCCATACTGATGCTCGCTTTGAACTGCAGGAGATTGTCTTGACCATGTCTACATGCCTAGAAATGCACTGAGTTGCGCCATGTGATTGGCTGCTTAGAAATTAAGTGTTAACGAGCAGTTGGACAGGTGTACCTAATAAAGTGGCCGATGAGTGTATAATTTTATATTATGGAAAGGCAGATTTTTTTTCTCCATCAGATTTTTTTTTTCTCCATCAGATTTGAATATGGAAAATGTAAAAATTATTGGGAAAATTGGCGAGGTTTTATTTCACCATGGAGATCAGACTTTGTTTAATAATAGTGTGGGTTTAGGTGCCCTTATAGAGTTACAGACTGTAAATAGTTTGCTTACAGTTCAATACTTGTATAGAATATATGCACAGATTCTGTTGGATGTTGTGTTTGGGGAAAAAAAAAAAACAACAAAAAAAAACTGTAAAATCGGTATGTATACTTGTATGGGAAAAAATATTTTCAATAAAAAGTGAAAATAAAAATTAAAAAAACTTAAATCAAAGCTAATATCGTTTTTCTATAAATTTTTTACATAACATGTTGGATTATAGATGCAAAAGGTCAAACACAGACAAGGTTGATGTATTTATTCATCAAATTATAATTTATTTGAATTACAAATACACGAGTAGCTCATCAATAAATATTTGTCCTTTATTATGTAGAGATTCAAATGTTTATTTGTACCTTTCATTGTTTTTTTTTTTGTTTTTTTGTCCTTTATAATTATTTATATCTGTCACTGGACAGTGAGACATCCTTATAAGAGGTCCTAGGGTTGGATAAAATAAAATATTCACCAAAATATAATACTGTTTGTGTTTAAAATGGTGATTATAAATGGGACAAAGATGTTTGCTTCTGTTGCTGCCGAAGATGATTAGTCTTTTTAAAATTTTTATTTGTTTTGTTCCCCTCCAGCAAGAGCGTGACGAACATAATCAGCAGGCTATCGCTGCGTATCTGAAAAACGCTCGCAAGGATCACCAGCGCATCCTGGCCCGTAGACAGACCATCGAAGAGCGCAAGGAGCGCCTGGAAAGCCTGAACATCCAGCGAGAGAAGGAGGAGCTGGAGCAGCGAGAGGCTGAGCTGCAGAAGGTCCGCAAGGCCGAGGAGGAGCGTCTGCGGCAGGAGGCCAAAGAGCGGGAGAAGGAGCGCATCATGCAGGAGCACGAACAGATCAAGAAGAAGACGGTCCGCGAACGGCTGGAGCAGATCAAGAAAACTGAACTGGGAGCCAAAGCCTTCAAGGATATCGACATCGAGGTCAAATTTAACCCCATAAAACATCCGGATTTCAGTCGATTTAACTCAATATTTTACAGAAACAATCAGATTTATTAAAAATAACTTTCTACTATTTTACCACAGGACCTGGAGGAGCTGGATCCAGATTTCATCATGGCTAAACAGGTGGAGCAGCTGGAGAAGGAGAAAAAGGAACTTCAGGAGCGTCTGAAGAACCAAGAGAAGAAGGTTGATCTTTAAGCTCCTGTCTAGATCTGTGAAAGTAGATTTACATTGAATAGGATACTAAGGATTATTTCTCCACAGATTGATTACTTTGAGAGGGCAAAACGCCTGGAGGAGATTCCTCTGATCAAGAAAGCTTATGAGGAGCAGCGTGTCAAAGACATGGAGTTGTGGGAGCTCCAAGAGGAGGAGAGGGTATGTAAGCAAATAAAAGTTAATCCCCAGCTGAATGTTCAGAGTCTAAGCGGTGCTGCGTTTCTTTTTTTTAGATCAATAACTTGAAGATCGAGCGTGAAAAGGCTCTGGAGCATAAGAAGCGGATGTCCAGGATGATGGAGGACAAGGAGAGCTTCCTGGCTAAAATAACAGCCGCCCGCAGCTTCATCTACGAGGTAGAAGTCTTTGCAGTAGTTGGTGGAGGAATCAGAGGACCCATTTGTTTAAGACTGTATTTAAACGTCTTTATTTGGGTTTTACAGGAGAAATTAAAGACATTCGAGGAGCGTTTGGTTGAGGAGAGGAAAAAGCGCCTGGAAGAGAGGAAGAGGCAGCGCAAGGAAGACCGCCGTAACGCTTACTACCGCCAGAAGGAGGAGGAGGCTCAGCGCATCCATGAGGAGCAGCTCAAGAAGGGTTAGTTAATAATAATAATACCTGAACTTTAGAGAATCATTTAACGCATCCCCATGGGGAGCAGTGGGCTGCCATCTTGGGGCGCCCGGGGAGCGGTTAAGGGTTGTTAGGGACCGAGCCAAAAAAATCAGAGAAGCACAGGGAAGTCATTGATGAAAAAATGGTAACAAATTTATTTTGCAAAAATAAAGTTCAAACTTCAAACAAGTCTGGGCCCATCAAGGAAAACGAATGACAAAAATCAGTATAATCCAAACCTGACGCAGTAAAAGACCTACCTAACTGACACACAAGGGAAAACATATATATATATACACTGGTTGATCAGACCATTTTGAAACAAGAGGGAAACATAAAATACATTTTCTTAAACAAAACTACAACAAAAGACAAAACTAATCAGCACCAGACTATATCAGCAACCTATGAGGAAGGGGACCTAAATATTAAACTTTTCAAATGTCACTATAGAAAACAAAACCAAATGCATAAACCAAAATGCTTCCTACACCCCGTCTAAATGTAAGTGGAAGAGTCCAACTAGGCCTCCATATCAATGAGGAGATCCTTTGCAGCTGGGGCCTCCTTTCCTTTACTGGCTTCACTCATGACAGCCTCCCAGGAACTGGCAACTCAAATGAAAAATATATTAATGTACAGAAACCAAACAAGCAAGAAATAATAAAATGAGTCAACTAAATGCGTGCACCCAAATAGTTAACCAATGCCAAATCAAAGTAGAAAAACATGAAATACAGTACAGTAGAATAGAAGATTTAATGAAAGAATTACCAGACCATTTGTTGTGTGGTTGCACATGCAGCCATCACAAGGGTCTTTACTCAGACACAGAGTGACAGTTTGTGGCAGTGGGGCTCGAACCCAGAACCTCAGGATTCCAAGCTCTATGCCCTAACCACTACGCTGCCATTGATGGAAGCTGAACATTTTAAAAAATGGCCACGTGTATGCCAGGTTTGTCTCATGCAGCATTTCTCTGCCGCTAACGGGTTTGACCTCCATATCCACTGAGAGCTGACCAGGATCAGCAGCGAGCGACGCAATAAAACAGACTCCATTTCATCTTTCAGCGAATAACGAGCTGTCGTTCTTTCAAAACAGAACGCGAAGAGCGTGAGCGGCTGGAGCAAGAACGGCGTGAGGAGGAGGAGCGCGAGTACCAGGAGCGCCTCCGCAAACTGGAGGAGCAGGAACGTAAGCAGCGCGCTCGTCAGCAGGAGATCGAGGAGCGGATGCGGCAGAAGACCATCAGCCCTCAAGAAAAACCACCCAAGGTAACAAAAACTGACCTGGAGAGTTTGTGGAACAGAACCACAACAGGAAGCTTTGGTTCTCATTTAAATACAGTAGCTTATTTTCATTCTTCCCAGTTTTCCTGCCCACCCCCCCTCAGACCATCTATTTAAAGCCATGAATAATAATACAGCTAGTTTTGTGACACCAGTGGCTTTTATTTCACAATAGACAGACATTAAATGGTTTGGAAAGGAAAGAAGGACCTCCAGCTAAAGTCTGGTGAGGATTTAAATCCAGAACATCACTGTTCTAGGAAAATCTTAAGATATAACAACATAGATATTGATGAAACTGTTTAATGTGGACTGTTAAACCCTGAAAAATAAGGCTTGGAATAACTTTTTATGGTTAATTGGCTTGAATTAGGCAAGGCAAATTTATTTGTATAGCACAACTCAGTACCAAGACAATGCAAAGTGCTTTACATGATTAAAAATACAGGAAAATAAAACAGAATCAAGGCAAGTAGGATAAAAAATTAAAAACAAAAATGCAGAAACAAAAGAATACAAAAACAGTTGGACTAAAGAAAATAAAAAGTTGAACTAATGATGTTTCAGTTGAACAATATTAAACAAATGAGTTTTTAGTCTTGATTTAAAGGCTCAGGCTTTCCGCACTTTTACAGTTTTCCAGGTATAAGTGGAGCATAGGAACTAAATGCTGCTTCTACTCCATGTTTAGTTCTGGTTCTAGGAACTCTGACCAGAGCAGGCTGGAGCCAGAAGACACTGAAGTGGTCTGGAGGGTTGATACACTGATAGCAAGTCTGTGATGTATTTAGGGTGCTAAGCCATTCAGAGATTTTATAGACTAACAGAAGTATTTTAAAAGTCTATTCTCTGAGAATACGTGGGAATCCAGTGTAAAGGACTTTAGAACTGGGGTGATGTGTGCTCTCTACTTTTCTTAGTCTTGGTGAGGATGCAGGCAGCAGTACTTTGGATCAGTTGCAGCTGTCTGATCCACTTTTAGTTGGTTGGGGTTTCTAATTAGGGCTCTAAAAAGCTCATGTTAGCAATAAATTATTCTATCAAATATGCTTAAAATAATTAAGTTATTGGGCAGAAACCACCTTCTGCAGGTGGTTCACCTGTTAAGATTCTATTATGAATAATAGGAATGCTTAGAGTAAATGCAAATATCTCTTTTTTTTCTTTTTTACGAGAAAATGAACTGTTTTTAATTTATTTACTTATTTTTGCTTTATAAAGCATTATTGTATTTATATAAAACATAATTCGTCTAGATTACTTTAAGGTAAAGATGCACAATTATTGTCTTTGGTTGCAAAGCACATAAAATAATAAATATTCATCAAAAAGGTGAACTGCTGATTTATGAATAGGGTTTTCTAGGTGCTATAACTTCAAATCCAGGGAAATATTTATTAGGTTTTCTACGATTCCATTGGAATAGTAAAAGGCATAAACATGTTTATTAATCTATAGAAAATCGCATCTTTTTCGATCTCAACATGAAATTTCCTTTTTCAACAGAATCCCAGATTCTATTGGTTAAATAAGTCTACAAGTAAATGTAAAATAACGATATTTTACAATATTTGAATGTTTCCGGTGTTATTTTTTTATCTGCAAATAATCTACTAATATATAAGATTAAATATTAGAAAAAAATGCGAATAACCCTTTTACTTAGTATTGATTCCGTGCAAAATTAGTAGTTTATCCGGATACAGCCTATAAGCATCAAGACTTTTCAGAGTATCATGGCTGTCCATCAGCATCCATGTATCAGCAGGGCGGTGGGTGTTAAATCAAACGAAGATCAATGGCCTTGATGAATTTTAGTAATTGAGGTCCTTGAATCGCTTCAGGAATCATTACAGCGCTAATTATAATCTGTTGCTGTTGGACAGGATGAGAAAGAGGAGGGAGGCTGGAGGAAGCGAACTGAAGGAGACTCAGAATGGCGTCGTCCAGTTCCTGACAGGTGTGTAGCTTCGCCCGATTCATTCTACTCTCCAACTTCAGTTTCTGTCAAGATTTGAGCGGTGACCTTCTTTCCCCTGCAGGGACTGGAGACAGGAAGGCCGAGAGGACAACAAGGAGGAAAAAGAGGGACCCTTTAAGAGAGGGGATGCTCCTCGCAGGGAAGGCGAAGAAAGAGGACCTCGCCGAGGCTTTGAAGATGACCGCGGTCCTCGCCGTGGAGGCGATGATGACCGTCCACCTCGCAGAGGGATGGATGATGATCGTGGGCCGCGCAGAGGGTTTGATGACGACAGAGCTCCCAGGAGAGGCGGAGACGACGACCGTGGACCTAGACGAGCCTTTGATGACGACCGTGGACCTAGACGAGCCTTCGATGACGACCGTGGACCCAGACGAGCCTTCGACGACGACCGCGGGCCCAGACGAGGCTTCGACGATGACCGTGGACCTAGACGCGGCTTTGACCGAGGCTTTGATGACGACCGTGCTCCGAGACGTGGCTTTGATGATGACCGTGGACCTAGACGCGGCTTCGATGATGACAGAGGTCCTCGCAGGGGGCTTGATGAGTCAAGGGGTTCCAGACGTGGGGCTGACGACGACTGGGGTCCTAGAAGAGACATGGATGATGGCCCACGCCGTGGTGATGACGCCAAACCATGGAAACCCCTTGGCAGACCCGGTACATACAAATGCTTTTACCTGTCGTTTTTCACGTTTTCACGTTTTTATTCATCATAGCTACAAGGTTAACTCCTCCAGGTTCCTCACGCTCACCCGCTCGTTCTTTACTTTCTGCAAGCTAGCTGTCAGGTACCCTAATGCTAATCAACAGTTAGCGCTAGCAAACATTTAACTTAATGTAGTTTAAGTATTGTTAAAATGAAAAAAGAGGAACCTGTAAGGTTTCTGAAAAGCGACATCAGGTATGTCGCTCTGACCTGCTGTCAGGCTATTTCCCAATTTTGATGCATTAACTCAAATGCATTTGATCCGTTCACACGGGCCGCGCCGCCAAATTAAATGCTGCAGACGCTGTGAGGGGCGGATTCTCTAGGCGTCAATCATGAGACATTTACTTCTCTTCCAAATGCCAGCGAGGCTAAGAATGAGAAGGGGAGCACTCTAGTGGACAGCCGTAACGTTACAACTTGTTAAAAAATCCTTTTAAGGTGATGGTATCAATTAAAGTTATTGTGGAGGTTTTTTTTTAAGAGAACACTCCCACTTAAAAAATACACTTGCAAAGAGGTGAACACGAGCCATTTCTACTCGTGCACGCTTTTGTTTAAAATAATGCTGTTCTCATAGCTCATACAAGCTTACTGTGTCCACATACAGCGGGAACTATATAGTGGACTTTATAGTGAACTCGTTAACTCACCATTCAGACTGATCATCACTACATTTTGCTCTGTTCTTCACGTAACTCCTCCTCCACCGCGCGGTGCCTGCACCATCTTTATTAGTCGCAGCTGTTGGGTAGCGACTGCCTATGGCGACAGTGACACCAAATCCCATAATGCTTTTGCTGTTCAACAGCATTCTGGGATATATCTGCCTCTTCTACAGGCCTTTCTTTTCTTATACACTATAATAGACACTTTTCTCTTGCGACCTTTCGGCCATTTTTCAAAGAACCCGCCCATTGACAAAGGTGAGCTAATCAATGAGTATCTTAAGCCGTAGCTCACTACAGATATACACCTGAAAAGTGAGCATATTAAAGAAAACTATAGCTAACGGGACGAGCACGTAGGGCGGCCTTACGTAAACGCATATCACCAGGAATGATTGACAATTTAGGAGGGACCACTTATTTAGATGATCCTCCAGGAAATTAAAGATCATCCTCTATAGCTTTAATAAAATGCAACAAATTTGCAATCTAATATTAACATTTTTCAACAATCCAAAGTTAATGTTTTGTTTACATCCCTCGCTCTGTAGGCATATTGTTTTTTTTTCTTAAATGTATAATTTTGATTAAACCATTGTAGCCATGACCTTTTATCTCTTAATGCAATGAAATCCTATCCTAAAGGAATGCTGAAGATTTATACTGTGATAAATTCTGCATATTACAGGATAATTATAGGAACAACAATTATAAATTTTGTAGTAAAAAAAAAAAAGATGTGATAAGATGTTTCAGAGTGATCCTTTGGTTCCAGGTGGCCAGAGATGGCAAAAGTACTCACTTTTCCGTGCTTGAGTAAAAGTATTACGAATACTTGTGTTAAAAAATACTCTGAGTAAAAGTGGAAAGTACTGATTAAACTTCTTTACTCAAGTAAAAGTAACAAAGTACAGGCTTGTAGAATTTACTTAAAAGTATAAAGTAGAAGTAAAACCACTTTTTCGTAGATTGCCTACATTTAAATGGATGTCTGCCAATAGGACTAGATCTCTAGATTTGTGTTCATTTTCAATCATCTCGTCGTCCATGCTACTGCAATGCTATGCTAGCACACCGCCACCAAAGCTGCAATGATTTGCCGCCAATGAATACCGTAGTCACATGATTCTAAATAATATCATGTAGTGGTGTAGTAAAATGCACAACGTAGATTCCCATAAATTGATTGAATTGGTTTTGTGGCGTGAAAATAATGCGCCAGTAACTCCATTGAAATGATTCAAAACTAAAATGCTAGCCAATTTTAAAATGTAAGGAGTAGAAAGTACAGATATTTGACAAAATGTAAGGGTAGAAGTAAAAAGTATACATAAAATAAAGTAGTAAAGTAAGTAAAATCAGAAAAATCGCGATACAGTAATAAGTATTTGGCCGCCGTTTGCTTCCATCTCTGCAGGCTGGCGTGAGCGGGAGAAGGCCCGGGAGGAGAGCTGGGGTCCTCCGCGCGGCGGCGGCCAAGATGATGAAGAGGAAGGCGATGGAGATGAAAGGCCATCTGATCGCTTCAGAGACCGTCGGCCACAGAGGTGGGGAAGGAATCGGCGTCTGAAGAGCAGCAGACGCTCCTCCTACAGAGAAAGTCGTTTCTGTTTATTTTACTCAGATTTTAAACTGTTTTCAGAGAGGAGAACATCTGGAGAAGAGGAGGCACAGAGGAAGGAAGCTGGAGGGAATCTCGCAAAGAAGACGCTGACCGTGATGATCGTCGTAGCGACCGGAGGGAGCGAGACAGACGAGATGATCGCGATAGCAAACCACCTAGGGATACTGATGAAGGTGAGGAAAACTTGGAGATATGAATTTAGTTTCAATTCAGTTTATTTCTATAGCGACAATTCACAACACGTCATCTCAAGGCACTCATCCAGTCAGATTGATTCAAAGTTTGATATCTGGGAAGACAGTTGATTGCATGCGACTCATTGACCTTCAGCAATCCCTCACTCGCATGCTTGTAGCGACAGTGGAAGGAAAAACTCCCCAACAGGAAGAAAACCTCCAGAAGAACCAGGCTCAGCTCGATCAGATGGCTGAAAACGTTTTTTTGAACCTGAAAAGCATAACTTTTAAAATCTACTGCTAATGCATCTCACATTCTAATATCAGAAACCTCAATATGTCAGCTAAAAAAAAACACAGACTTTGTTTTTAGCACTAATACATTACAAAGTTGAAGCATGCTGGAAGAACCAAATAAAAAGGGACTAAATAAATGCTAGAAGCTGTCAAAGAGTTTATTTTTTTCTCTTATAATGAAGGATGCATCAAAGATCCAGGATCCTATTTAAAAGCACATCATTGGAAAGTTTGTAGTGGAAGGAGAAAAGTTTGATATAAAATTAGTAGGATTTTTGAAATAGGTAATGTAAGTTGCCGAATCAGGTCAGTATGAAGTTTTTCGCGGTTGGGGACCATTTTATTAATGTGCTGATGTAGATCGACTGGATCGGATGGAGTCAAAAATTGCTTGATTTAAATCTAAAATAAACACTTAAAGTATAAAACTATTTAATAGTTGATCCATTGAGTTTTCTATGATCTAGTTTATTGAGATGAAATGTCATCTGTAGCCAGCAAAAGGTCACTGTTTCCATGTGTGAATACTGCTACTGAGGGAGGGGCTCTCTGTGCCTCAACATGTTTTCAAGATGTATTTAATATTTAGTGTTTTTTGACTTACTCTCTAACCATGCAATTAGCATCTGATGCCCCAAACAGTACATGGCGCCCTTGGCCAAAGCGGCAGCAGAAAAAAGGAAAGGAGCAGAGGCGTCCCAGAAGGCGGGGGCCTTGGCTGGCCCAGGGGAAGACACAAGCGCACCGACAAGGAAAACCCTCGCCGCACCAAGAACGAGACGGACGACGATGGTTGGACCACCGTCAGGCGCTAACATCTACGACCTTGTGTCCAAGCGCTCCTGGCCAACATAATCCAAATATTAAACCATAAGAATAATAATCATCCAGCAGGTCAAGGTTTGGATTAACGCTCCTCGCTTCTAATACTGGATGAAATACTTGTAGGCGGATTTATTTTCTTTTTTTTGTCTTCCTGTGATCATTCAGACAGGTTCCATTTCCTCATGATCTTTTGTGCACAGCGGCCTCATAACAAACAATAGTCTATAAACGTGTTATTAGAGCTTCAGACGCTCCTGGGCTGATGCTCTGTTAAAACCGTTTCACCAACTGCCTCTTAACTCTACATGTTCAAACTCAGATTAACATCTAGCAACAGGAGCAGTTCTTTTCCTGACTTCTGCTCCTCATGTCAAAGGAGGTGCTTCTTAATCTGCTGGTGGATTTTACATCTTAATTTGCATGCTTCAGATTATTCAGATTATCTTAATATCCAGTGTGTGCTGCTGCAATCAATGGTTTCGTACCACTTTGCATGTATGCATAGAAATCCTAGAAATAAAAAAGATGTTTGCTCACTACTTGTTTGGTCATTCTTTCTTATTTAGTGTTTTTAATCCCTAGAATGGTTTTAAAGATAACTTTAATCTGTTGCATCGCCTGTTAAAACTGAATTTATTAATCCAGCTGGAGAAAGGAAAACTTTCCCTCAGAAATATTAAATATTTCTATCATCATAATTAGTTACTTTGCACAACAAAAGATTAAATAAACCAGCTTTTTGGGGAAAATATATATCCGCAAAATAATAAAGCACTGCTCAGTCAGTATTTATGCTATTTTCATGGGTGTCTATAAAAAAGAAAATGGTTAGAAATGTACAATTTTTAGGTATTTTCTTTAAGTGGGAATAAAAATCACAATAAGATTTTACGCTTTTTAAGTTATTTGCACATTCAGATGTTGAGAAAACCTGTTGGAATTTTGATCCATACATAAATTTCATAAGAAAAGTGTGTTAAAGTGGAATATGTAACAGTCAATAAAGGTAAGCAGTTAATAGATTTAATCCACATGGAGTGAAAAATTTAATTTTTTCTTAAGTAATTTTATTTGGCTTTCAGGTAATGGAAACCAAAATCCAGAGTCTCAAAATTAGATTTAAAAAAAGTGTTTATTCCTTCGCAATCAATACGTGGTTCTTTGCATCAATGCGCCATCGGCCTGTAGCATTGTGAAGAAGTAACGGAAACCCAGATTGCTTCGATAGCTGCCTTCAGCTCGTCCGCCTCGTTGGTTCTGGGGTCTCGTTTACCTAACGGCTCATAGATCCGTTAGGTTCGGGTCAGAGGAGCTTACCGGCCAATCAAGAACAGAAACACTGTGGTCACTGAAGCGGCCTCTGGCATTCGGAAAATAAAATCATCCCTGTACAGCTTCGCAACGGAGGTGAGAATGAAGCGCTTCAGAGGTTCCTGGATCTAATGGCACTCCAACCCCTTACGCAAAAGTAGTTTCAAATTGATAAAAGTCAGCGGTACTTTGACATTTATATACTATTTACTGTTTACTAAAGTATTTCACCTTTAGTAAACTTAACTCTCTTACACCCTAAGGGGGTATAAATAAATTTCTGCCTGACAAAAACACACACAAAAGTAATCGCACTTATAGCCTCACCTGGATTTTATTTAAGAAACTTTTGGCACGTCTGTAAGAGTAAGATGTCATAGAATGGTTTTCTGGTGGCTCAGCACCATTGTGAAAGCTTTGACCCTCCCTGTCTGAAATATTAGGGACAAAATACAAAAATATTTTGCATTTTGAACCTCGCATAAAATTTTCTTTTACGAAATAAACATTGATACCAAAAACACTACCAAAAATGTGTATTATATATAGCACAAAAAAGTAGTACAGACTTTTAAATCTAAATGTTGTGTAAAAAATATACCAAATTTGGACTCAATCAGATGAATCATATTTCTATTTTAGAATGGTATTAGAAAGGAGAAATTTCTTAGGGTTAGGAGAGTGGGGCCATTTTGGCAATATTTATCCACAAAAATGTCACCTCAAACCGTGCCAAAATGTGTTTTACATCAATACTGGGGGTTTGTTAAAATTACGAGGTCCACGTAGCAGCTGAACCCACCGGTGGGTCCGTAGGGTTCTAGGGGTTAATATGTCCCAATTTAGTTTGAAGAAGTATTACTTTAGTAATACTTCAAGTACACTAAAAGTACATTGTTTGGTATACTTTTTAAACTTATACTTAAGTATTTTTAATAGAATTTACTTCAAGTATACTACTTTTATGCTAAGGGAAACCATCACTACCTGAGGAAACATGGATCCAGACTCTCAAACCTAGATTTCCAAATGAAATGCAAAATTGACTTTCATCTGGAAGCAGGTAGTTTGGAACCATTGCATCGTACGTGTGGAAATAAAGTAGACTTCTGACGTTTAATATATTCAGACGTGACATTTGTAACTCATTGAAATATCTACTTGTGCTCTGAGAAGGTTGCAAGGATCCGGTTTGATCCCCACATGACTGGATCTCTGAGCAAGACCCGTAACCTCCACGCAGCTCCCCAGGTGCTGCACAATGGCAGCCCAATGCTCCCCAAGGCTGATGGGTTCTTATGCAGAGAAATTTCTCCAATATGAGATTAATAAATTTCAATTATTGTATTTCTCTGCTTCATGACTTGATGCTGCGACCCCGGCCTCAGTCCACTCCTTGTGAAACTCCTCCTTGCACTTTCTCTTGCCAGACTTCTTTCTTCCACTTAATTTTCTGATATTTTGTTGGATATAAAGCTCCATGAACAACTAGCTTCTTTTGTAGAACTGTAGTGAATCGGGTTTATTGCCAATTGTTAGTGTACAGGAGTCATTCACAACTAGGAATTTTCTATCATAATCGCATCAAGTGCAAATATCATGAAACATATAATATGGAATAGGTAAATAAAATTATAAAAATCTCTAAAAACACTAGGGTATAAGGCATGCAAAAAATATACTAATATATACACTTAGGATAAAAATATGGATAAATAAAAAAAAATATATATATATATATATAAAAAGTAAAATGTACAAGGTAGTGCAAATAGAGCAGTGTAAATGGCATGGGCAGGTTATGGAGTCTGACATATAGTGTTCATGAGTCTTATGGCAGAGGGGAAGAAGCTGTTTTTATGGCTGTTGCTGTTTAGCAACCACCTGCTGCAGCATACCCTCCATTGAATAGTGTCATTAACTGTCCTCTGTCCGGTCATCACTCTGACCCAGAGCGCTGCGGGTGTTCATGCATTGAACTTTATTGATCTCACATTGGAGAAATTTACCTCTGCATTTAACCTATCCCCTTGGGGAGCAGCGGGCTGCCATTGTGGGGTGCCCGGGGAGCTAAGAGACCCAGAGGGGCAGTCTTCCAAGCTCTATGCCCTAACCATTAGGGCCGCCACTCACCCTGTAAGGGTGATCACAGATTTAGAGTATGGCACCATGGATTTCCAATTATTAAGTCTTTCTATGTTCTTAAGTTATATCTATATGTGTCCAATAGAAACATGCACCTTCAGGCTTTTGTTACAGTAAAAATCCTCAAACTCGAAGACTTTGATTCACAAGTTTTATTAGTGCTGAAAGCGGAGAAATTCTGGTTCCAGAGTTAAAGCAAGATGCCATTAAAGATAAAAATAAGACAGACAATATAAAAAGAGTGTATATTAGTACAAAAAAGTATAAAAAAAGAAAAAAGTTGTAATGTCCTGAAATGTTTCCCTTAAATATTAAAATATCTGCACAATACAGAGGTAAGGGAAGACTATGTAGTTATTGCACTTGCACTGGAGAAATGTACTGATCATATAAATAAGTGAAAATTACACAAGCTACACAGTAGTTACATGTTATTGCACAGTGAGAGAGAAGAATAATGCACATGAGTGATATTAGGTATGTTTTGCATAAGATGTCCAAGGGTGCTGACCCTTGACCCTCTTCCTATCACCTCCTCCTTCCTCCAAGTGAGGAGTTGTACAGCTTGATGACTTGGGGGACCAAAGGAGCTCAGCAGCCTGTTGGTCCTGCATTTGGGGAGGAGGAGATTTTATACATTAAAATCTAAGAAGTTGAATTCCGTTTAAAAGCTTGGATGTGTTTGTTTGTTTGATGGGATATTCCCCTTAAAAATGACCATTGTGGGGTTTTTGTGCTTTAAAAAAATATATCTAAATTATTGAAATGGGAAACTGATGCAGGAATGAACGCCTAATGAAATCTGGTCAGGTTTTCTCAACTTAAACAAAACAAATAGAAGAATATTAATAAAAAAATTAAAAAATATTTTTTCTTTCCCTTTTCTTGTTTCAAATCTTCTTCCAAAACCGCAACAACAACAATCATCAGTTTCAGGGTTCAGATCCAGCTTTGTTTTTTAGGTGTTTGCTTCTGCTTTACCCTTTATGGCCAGCAGAGGTCAGTAAAACCCTGTAGGAAGCACCATTCATGCTCCTCCATGTTCAGCAGCAACTGGCTGCATGTAAAACTTTAGGGAAACATCATGAGGCTGGCTGACGTTCATGATGGGGGAGTAACTTCAAAACCAGAGATATGCTGCTGCTGGAAATATTTATAAAAATCTCTGACAACAAATTATTATAATTATCTGTTACAGGGAGTAATTCGCTACCATTTAGAAAGAAAACGAATGATTCTTCTAAAAATACTAGAATTATATAGAAATGCTTTTTTTTAAATAAAACGTCACAATGCAAATCTCTAAATTTAAATAATTTAAATAAGCGCGCAAAAGAAAAAAAAATATATTTTTTTTATGGATTTAAATTTTTAAATCAGGAGTATATCTTTGGTACATTTTTACTGCATTTAAAGCGCTAAGAAGTATTTTTTTTTATTATTATTTTTAAAGCTGTTTTTTATTCCCCGGAAACCAAAGAAAATGGGAAAAATAAGAAATAAAAATTTCCAATTGCAATCTTATAAGACGGTAAAAAAACTGTCTAATAATTTGAGTTTTTTTTTTTAACTACAACTGCTACTAATAATTATTATAATAATTTGTTTTTGTCATTTATTAGTATTATTTGTACTAAAGCTTTTAAAAAATAAAAGTAATTGTTCATTGGCAGGAGGTTTGCTCAGCTGCCTCCGTTTCTCTGAAGGCCCCGCATGGTGTGCGGCCGTGGCCCCGCATGCCAACTGATCCACGCACAGGTCGGCTTCAGCAAAACACCTGAGCCTTTTGTTCGTCTTTATCCTGAGATAACCCGCTCACATAGAAACACTCGCTTTTTCTTAAAGAAATAAAAAAGATGTACTCCACAGCTTGGAATCATAAGACATGTTTATTTTTTTATTTTGTGCTGAAGCTTTGTTGAAGAAGAAACAAAAATGTTTTTTTTATATATATATATATATATACATGTATCCAATCTAAGGAGGAAAAATAGAATAAATGGAACAAGAATTAAAGCAAACAGTGGAGAAATATGTTCCTGATCTAGAAAACATAGTTTAATAGAAGCGAGCAGTTTTATTAAAACCAATTAATGCTGTCAGAGCAGAGCGCTCCCTCTCCCTCCTAAAATCAGTTTCTGAGCAAACAAGGAGCAAACCTGCAGCTCTCCATGGTTCCAATGAATGAGTTAAATGTCCCGAAGATATTTGCGCGAGCGCGAGGGGGTGCGCGCGCGTGTGCGGGGGGCCTCCTCTCTGGACGAATCCGTTCCGTGTTGCGCGCTCGAGTCCGCCTCTCCGCGCCCCTGCTTCCCCGTTGACGCACTTTTTAAGCGTCTTCCCCCGTCTCCACCTCAAGGCGAGCAGCAGCGGCGGCGGCAGCAGCAGCGACCAATCACCATGCCATTACAGCCTGCAGAGGAAGCTGTTTATGGGGCTGCAGCGCTAATTAGGCTCATGAACTAACAAATCTGCCTGCACCAAGCCGGCCGGGGAAGAAAAAAACTGCGCATCCATGGATTAGTCTGGGAGTAGCTGAGCGCTTTTTATTTTTTCCTGCAAGCTTCCCAACTTATTTCACAGCGAAGAAAACTTTCCCCCCTTTTCTTTGGGTGTGGAGGATTATTTCAAACAGAGGCGCTTTCGAGAACTTCGACCTAAGCTGGGGAATCTGGACTATCAGACCATGTTCCAACCCACACCCAAGAGGTGTTTCACGATAGAGTCGTTAGTGGCCAAGGATAATCCGGTACCGGTGTCCCGCTCCGAGGAGCCCATCAGGCCGGCGGCTCTCAGCTATGCAAACTCCGGCCAAATGAACCCGTTCCTCAACGGCTTCCACTCCGGCGGCAGGGGCGTCTACTCGAACCCGGACTTGGTGTTTGCTGAGGCGGTCTCTCACCCGCAGAACTCCGCCGTCTCGGTGCACCCGGTGGCCCCGCCACACGCGCTGGCCGCTCACCCGCTCTCCTCCTCTCACAGTCCGCACCCGCTTTTCGCCAGCCAGCAAAGGGACCCCTCCACCTTCTACCCCTGGTTATTACACAGATATAGGTACCTGGGCCACAGGTTTCAGGGTAAGTCCTCCATCTGGCTCAGCTTTACGCATGACGCACGCCGAGCGGCACTTTTAGGGTTCACTTTTTTTTTTGTAACTTATCTATTTAAAAATAAATAAATCTTGACAACTGAGGGAAAAAAAATACACATCCATAAATAATAATCTAAAATACAGCAATTTTTAAAAGCTCGTTTCACCCTAAACAAACCTGTACAGAAGCTATGAAAACTAAAAAAAGCAAATAGATCTGATCTGAACTGTTTTCTAAAATGGTAAAAAAAAAATATATATATATAGTTCTATATATATATATATATATATATATATATATATATATATATATATAATATATATATATATATATATATATATATATATATATATATATATATATATATATATATATATATAATTTCAGTGTAATAGATTTTTTTCAGTAAATGATTTTAGTTTTGTTTATAATTTTCTCTAATGAGTCTGACGCTTTTTATTTGGCTTTAAGGTAAAGGAAACCCAAAATCCAGAGTCTCAAAATTAGATTTTAAAAAAAGTTTTTCGGATATTTTATATTTACTTGCTTTTAAGGGTTTGTTTACTTCTTGATAGATTTCTGTTGCTCACAGGTGTGTTTATTGTTTTCTCTTACTCCACAGATGTATCTGCTTAGTTTTCTCCCATTATAGGGGCAGTTTATCTGTAATAAATTGGCTGAAAGAAATTCAGATTTTATACCTTATATAGGTAATATAACTAAAGATATGAGTGTTTTTTTTCTCCCTGTAGAGTTACATTTGAAAAACAATAATGTTTTAAATACAATTTTGAAATAAATCCAGTTTCATATCCAAATAATAAAAATGATCCAACACAATACAGATTAGCTCAGGCCTTTTTGCTCTTGTATAAATCTAGATTTTTTTGTTTTAAAATGTCACTCAGGCTCCTCGTTTTCTGTTCGCTTTTAGGCAACGAAACGAGTCCAGAGAGTTTCCTTTTGCACAACGCGCTGGCCAGAAAGCCCAAACGAATCCGGACAGCTTTTTCTCCATCGCAGCTCCTGCGGCTCGAACACGCGTTCGAGAAAAACCATTATGTGGTTGGAGCGGAGAGGAAGCAGCTCGCACACAGCCTTAGCCTCACAGAAACTCAGGTAAGAAAGAAAGAAAAATGCTGAATGTGATGAACTCCGCCACGATTTTAGGAAACTGCTTTTAATTTAACTGCGTGTTTTTGCGTGTGAGTGGAAGGGTGTGTGTGTGACAATCGTTCCAAACATGCAACTTTTTGTCAAGTTTATTTATCCATGTCTCACCTGATTGCTGATGGAGATCATATGAGATGTTTATTATTATTTTCTTTAGTGTGCCACCGTGCGCCATGATGGTTTTTTTAGTTATTAGATTTTACCGAGACTCCATATTTACGCACGGATGTAAATATGTCTGTTGACATTTAAAAAAGAAGAATTTTAAACAATCATTCTCCAAATTGTTTCTGCAAACCGGGGTCCATAAATGCGTGTTGTCAAATGAATACAGAGATGGAGGGCTCTCGAACTTGGTCATTGTAGGCCCTAACCTCATTTCAGTTGGGTTTGGATTACTTTGTTTTGGGGAGATGGAGGGGGGGATAGAGGAGAGAATGTTGCCTTTCAAAATGGAGGGCAAATTAAGCAGTTAACCATTTTATTGGATAGTGGACACAAAGAGCGAAGCGCTGCCATGTTTAAGCCGCTGTTTGAGCCCATCAGGCCGCCGTCTTTTGTCCACTGGAGCTGAGGGGAGAAATGAAGCGTCACCTCCTTCAATTAGCCCTCTGAAGGTTTATTAAACGCACCTCAGCGGCCATTTAGGAGCGACAAAGCAAAGCAGCGGATCATTTATCGATTTAGATGTCTGTATTGATTATTCACAAATCCATTTAGAGGGAGTGTGTGAGCAGCAGATAATAGGCCCTTTATTTTATTTATTTTTTTTTTTTTTTTTGAGAAATAATTGTTTCTTTAAAGAGTATCTATATTTTTTTGTTTACTTAACTCTTTTTTAAAATAATTATTTAATCTAAGCTTGCATTTTTTTTTTTCTCTTTGCGCCTCTTTACGCATGTTTGTGTTTCCTGCTCCCCTTTTTACGCACGGACCAATCTCAGCTTTATCTGCTGACACTGATCCGGCTTGTTTTCTTTTCTCTCCCTTCTGTCCTTTTCCTCCTCAGGTAAAAGTGTGGTTTCAGAACCGGAGGACGAAGTTCAAGCGGCAGAAGTTGGAGGAGGAGGGTTCGGAGTCTCAGCAGAAGAAAAAAGGCTCGCATCATATAAACCGCTGGAGACTGGCGACCAAACAGGCGAGCCCGGAGGAAATTGATGTCACCTCGGACGATTAAAAAAAAAAGGGAAAGAAATATCCAAATGGGACTGACTTTCTCAGAACTGTCTGAATGAAGGAGGAAAGGATACAGGATGCGGGGCAGAGACTGGAAGGGGATCGGATGGAGAGAGGAACCGAGGCTGAGGCTGGTCCTGCTGCACGGAGCGGCTCTATTTGGTCCAAGAATCAGCCTCTCAGTCCGTCTACCTGAACCCACCCCCGCTCCACCACTACCAACCCTCACACCTCCACATAATTATCATTTTTATCCAATTCTTATTGGACGTTTGCACTTCAGAAGATTTTTTTTCACACTCAAGAAACCAAAACACCAAACTGCTTTATTTTATTTTATTTTTTGTAAAACTTTAAATGCATGGTTTAATATTCCCCCCCGTAGTTCTTTTAATTTGACTAAAGAGGGAAAAAAATAAGAAAAATAATTTTCTTTTTTTTTTTTTTTTTTACTATTTTCCAACAGAGAGATGTCGTGCTTCTTCCTTTCTACAAAGTGTGCAGTCTTTACTTAATAATTCTCGTGTAAAAGTGATTGTGAAAACATATGAAGTAGCGGTGTTTTGATTCTTTTTTTTCCAGACAGAAAAAAAAACAAACAAAAATTTTTAATTATTTTTCTCTAAAAGATGAATCAGAGCGGAGAAGTGAAAAAGGAAGATATCAGGACGTTCCTTCAACCCAAAGCTTTACCAATACCGTGTCGCTCTGCAGCAGGACTCTCAGTGAAGGACTAAAAAAAAAAACAGAAAGGGAAAAAAACAAACAAACTTCAGGCACTGAACGTATTCCATGTACAGAAATGCTACAAAAATTCCTGTTTCTGTTCCCCTTTTACAGAATGTAAATATTTTTTGTGTTTGTGTTAAGTTTGCTACAATTTTAACACAAAGTATACTTCCAAGAAGTATGTAATTGTCAATATTTTGTCAATAAAGTTTTATCAGTATGTTGCGCGTAGTAGAATTGGAGGACTTTTAATTAAAACCGCGCAGCCGCAGGTGAGGCCTCCGATCAGGAAGTCGGGAAAAATGCGCAATAAATTTGGCGCAGTCCTTTTTTTTTTTTTCCACCTCTTTGGAGCAAGGAAGCTGACCGACCGACTGCGCAGGTTTTATTTTTCGGGAGCGGCTGCAGAGTCCGCTTCGCTGCAGCTACAAAGAGGCCCCCTGTGCAAGGCTTTTGTGGAAGTGCAAATCAGTTTGGGCAATTATCATGCGGGTAATATGAGGGGGGAAAGGGGATGCATTGCCCAGTGGTCCACTTTAATCTCTTAATCCACGGATCCGAAGAGGAGGGGTGGGTTGGAGGAGGGGGGGCGGCTGGCTTGGACATAATTTAGTACAATCTGACGACGCGATAAGGGAAGGTTGCAATGCGCCGCAAAATGGGATCTTTGTCTGAAAAAGTCTCCTATCAGGATGCTGCCTGGGACTCAACTGGAAGCTTTCTTTTTTCATTTTCTAAAGCAATAAATTAAACAAAACTAAAATCAGGCTTAAAAATATATAAAAAAGCCGGATTATCAGATTTTTTTCCTTATTTTTTAGGGAAAACAAAGTTTAAAGCTTTAATGTTTTGTGTAATTGTTTCATAAATAGAAACGAGTCGCTTTTTTTTTTTTAGGGACATAAAAGGAAATTCTTAAACGGCCAAAAAGATTATAACAGCAATAAAAATCTAGAGAGAGAACACCATTAGCTTTAGAGAGAGGAAAAAAAAAACTAAAAGCTTTATTACAAACCCAGCTTTGAAATAGGGGGGATTAGAGGACTGAAAGGGTCCCACAATAGTTAGAAGAAAAGGTTTCATGCTAATGAGGTTAATGCCCTTTGTATCTCCGGACTCCACAACTTCATTACTCCTATCTCGGGCAACACGGAGCGGCTCAGAGCCTCACAATCCACTCGAGCTTTTCCCCACCCTGCCTATAAAGAAGGATTTGATAGCAGTCCTGTTCAAACTAGATAATTATATCTTTTCAAGTTGGAATTAAGATAAAGAAAGTGCAGTGGAGGCGGTGAGCCTTGATCCGCCGCAAACAAATTTGGCGCACAGCCCCCCTCCCCATCACCTTTGTGCGCCTGTTTGGACACACGGGACCCAGGATAGAGTCCTCATTAGATGGAGTCTGCTCAAATTTGATTAAACATATCTGATTCTCACCTGTTTTTTTAATTAGGAGGCAGTTGATGAAAAAATAGCAAATTCTGAAGCTATTTTCACTTATTTTTATGTTTTCTAACCTTATATTTAAATGGGGATAAAATATATATTTTAATGCGATGAAATATTTCAGTTTGTTTAAACAAAAATGGCGACAAATATCTACAGTTCATGAAAACTTAAAAACAAATCAAAATGAGGAGAAAAATCTAAAGTTAAACATGTTTTTAGTGAAACTACACTGGAAAATTTTCTTAATTTAAGTGTATTTATTCATAATTTGAGTAGCTAAATGAGATAGTTTGCCAATGGAATTAGTATTTTTACTCTTAAATTAAGATAATTAGATAATATGCACTTGAATGCAATTGTGTTTTCTTATTTTAAGTGTAAATTGTTTTGTTTTATTGGCAAAATGTCTCTTTTACCTCCTGAATACAAGAACAAACGCGCTTATATTAAGAAAAAATTACTTATCTAGCTTTTGATTTTTTTTTAACGGGGTTAAGATGAATCCAAGCAAACTTCAACTCAAGGAAACTCCTCAAAATAAGAATAAAAATAGAAAAGTTTTTACCAAGAATAATAATAAAAAAAACTGGAATCAATATAAAACATTTTTTTATTTTTAAATGTCCAAATAGGGACCAAGAAAAATCTATAATGTACCTTTTCCATCTCCCGAGTTTTATATTATTTTCTCTCCAATTCAAGCTTCAATCTACAGTAATAATTAAGCAATACAGAAATCAGTCATTTTGAGTTATTTATATAAAATAAATGTTTTTATTTTTTATTCCAAAAATGGTTTCCAAGTTTTCACCCATCAAATAACAACAAAAACAATAAATCATACCATGTTTTTATTTTAAATGTCAGGATAAGTCACTTTTTTAATTTACGGAAAATCTTTTTCTTTTTTAAATAAGCTTAATACATATAAAAGAGGTTTTTATTGATAGGGTTGCGTAAATCTTTAATTCTTGAACGTTTTTTACTTTTAAAAAATAAATAAATAGAGATCAGGAAATGTTTTATTTCTTTAAACATAATTCTGGTATAAAAAATGATCTAGATGGAGCAGAAATGAAAGTGGAGTTTTTTGGTGCAGGTCCCACTCCCACGGGCTCGACCTTTGGTGATCCTTAACTCCCCGCACAGCATCCCGGTGTTATCCCCTCATCACCTCACCTCCTTTGGACATTTTGGAGCTGAAAAAGGCCCGCTGCATTAAACATTTAGTCCGCCATGTGAAATGATTATCCGTTCCAGAAAAGAGTAGTCGGGTCCTATCAAGTGACCCCACTGACCCAAAACCTCTAATCTGCAATTAGTAGGTATAATTACGTCCGCTGACACTGCTAATGTGAATAGTAGCCAAAGGAGGAATATAGGCGGAAGACAGAGCTGGTATCAGAGCTGGAAGTCAATAATTGATCGAGGTGAAGTCGCTTTAAGATCGGAGAAGTGGCTTTTCAAAGGCTGGCTTTAGGGACTTTAGTCAACATGCGCTCCATGGAGCGAACCTTTCTGGTTTTATCCCACTGATCCCATCAGTTAGGGGATCTAATTGAAGGGTGGCACCTGCAGGCCGGCCTGTCACCATCACAAAGACACGTCAGGTCTAACCTGATCTGTCCTGTTTCACAAATTGTCTCTGAAATAGATCCATGAAAGGGGAGATTCCTCCCCATACAGCTCCTCTGGCCCTGACATAAGGTGCAGCGACAAATATACAAGCCTAATGAGCAATTACCGTCCAATCACTCTCCAAATAGCTTACATAATAATGAATTAAACATCGCAGCTTCGGATTCAGTTTCCCCCTCTTTATTATTAACAACGCAGGGAGGGGCGCCGGAGGCTGCGCGATGCGCGCTCATGATTATGTTTTCCAAACGCAGCAACTTCTTCCACTTTAACATCGGCTGCAGTCAGCACTTATAAGAAACTCTGCCTGACATGAACTCATCTGCGCAGATGCGACACGGCACATAGATGGATGTAGTATCTGTTTATTCCATGTTGGATTAGCAGGAATTCCCAATTTAAATGCGCGAGGATGAGGCGTTTTACGCACGGCGGCCTGCTGCGTTCAATGACCTGGAAAAAAATAAGTAGAGGTGCATTTAATGTGTTTAACAGCAAATCAGAACAAAAATACAAGTAAATGAGTAAAACTGAAGCATGTTATTCAAAAAAAAAATAAACAATTAATTGCTGATTTATTTACAGTCTTTGGCTAAAACATGTTCAGCTTCAGTGTTGCTTTGAACCAGCAGCTGCTGGACATTTTATTTTCAGGGAGATGGTTTTAAAGCTGAAACAAAACATCTTCTTCTGTTGTGGTTCTGGAGACTCTGAGGGGTCATAAAGTGTTCATACCAGACGTGCAACTCTGAGGCATATCTAAGCCCAAGACCATTCAGTATGCACCATCAACCCGGGTTAAACAATCTATCATTTACAAAGAGGGAGCCAGTGGTTTGAGCGCCGGTATGATCCAATTTCCTGCTGCTGGTCAGGATTAATGCGCATCCTGTACAATAAAAAAATATGAGTGTGTTATCTTCAAACGCAAATGTAAATAAAATCACACATCAAGCTGTTTTGGCTAACCCATTAGAATGAATGAACTATGGAAGTAAATATGATTCTTATTAGACCAACAATAACAGTGAGGAGTTTACTGAAAAATAACCTCAAACTGTTAGAATATTGTGTAAAAAAAGGACTTAATAGATTTTAATCAACATGTTTTAAGTATAAATGATTAGTTCACAGTTAAAAATGGTACTTTAGTAAATTAGAAAAATTACAGAGATTAAATAAATGTTCTTGCAGAGCAAAAGTGGGTCAGTTTGAAATGTTTTCACAAACTGATGAATTATTGATCCCAATATCTTATATTGATAAAGCACGTTTGTTTAACCAAAGGGCGATACAGTACAAAAACAGGTCGAACTAAAGCACTAAACTTTCAAATATATTGAAATTCATATTTCATTTATCCTTTTTAGCACTAAATATTTGAACAAAAAGTTGTTTTTAATCATCAGGGTAAAGGGATTCATCAATTTAAGTAGCTTTATATTTGCAAAACCTCAAATCAGTTCAAATGTTGTAAATGTTTTCTGAAAAACAGGCTTTTAAACTGTTTAAATATTTCACTGGGAGACGTCAGAGGGAGCAGGAGTTTCATAGAGACCAGTACAGCCGAGCATGTCTGCTGTTTTCAAAGTACGACTGTCTTTTGGTGTATTTTCTGTACAGCTGCAAGAATTCATTTCTGGTATTTTGAAGAAAACACAGTTTCCAAAAAGTTTCCAGATAATTTGTCAGTAATTAGACCTGGCAATAGAGGACAAGAAGCGGACAGCTTTCATATTAAAGTATGAAACCAGCAGATATTATTTGCAGTAATGGTTAAAAATAAACATTAGCAGTCCAGTCAAACCATTGGTCCCAATTTGGTTCTAACGCTCGCTTTGCGGCGCTGGTAAAAATGCTCTGCTACTTTTAAAACAAAAAATTAGAAATTTCTGCCTTTTATTCCTGCTGAATAAAACTTGGTTAGAGTAGCTAATGCCACATGGTTTCCTTATTTACTATATAAAATGTGTTATATTGAAAACAACCACAATTTAATTTCTACACTGCAAAAACGATCTAGAAATAAGTAAAAATTTCTTGAATTAAGTGTATTCACCCTTATTTTGAGCAGGTTAATGAGATAGTTTGCCAATGGAATGTATAATTTTACTCTTAGAATAAGATAATTAGATAATATGCACTTGAAAAAAGATGATACTATTGTGTTTTCATATTTTAAGTGTAAATTGTCTTGATCCATTGGCAAAATGTCTCTTTTACCTCCTCAATTTAAGAACAAATGCACTTATTTTAAGAAAAAATGACTCATCTAGATTTAGATTTTTTGCAGTGTACTTTGAGTTTTTAAAATAGTAATAATAAAAAGATAAAACTTAAGGTAAAAAGACACTATTTCTTAATGGTAGATGATATTTTTTTGAAAAAAAAAAAAGGTTTAAAAAGGCACAAGTAATGACGAAAAATACGCTTTTAGAACCTTGGTGAGAAGTATTGAAGAAAAACAAAAAGAATAGTTTGCTAAAAAGCGTTTTAAAAATATCCATATTTAAAACAAGTCATTTTAACCCTATAATGCCAAAATGTCTCATATTTACATTACATCACGGTTTCTAAAATGTTTTACGTCTGACACCTTTTGCATAATTTAATGGTAAAGACTTTGCTCAAAATCTATTGTACACAACCAGATATACCTGATAACAGCCAGTAGAAGACTACACAAAAAATTATCTTGACTTATAAGCATAGTAATAAATTATTAATATGAAAAATGTATTTCTGTTTTTTCTTTTTACATATTTTGTAAAAAAAATGTAATTTTCTGTTCTGTTTTATTCTTGGATCGGTCTTTAAAGGGTTAAAGCCATAAAGAGTCACATCTACCAGATAAAAAAAGCATCAAGCATTAAAAAAACGACTAATATACAGTTTTTATATATATATAAGCAGCAATTGATGGCAAAATACGCCATCTGCCCTGTTTGTGCATTTCATTGGGAGCTTAATGTATTACCCATTAGATTAGGAAAACTGCTGTGTTGGTAATTCTCACTTTAGCAGCAGTGGACGGCTTTTCTAAACAATCATGAGCTGAAAGAGATCAAATTCAACCAGGAATATAAATACTGTGGTTCTACTTTAACATCTGAAGACAATCTTCATGTTTTTTCACCACTGTTGGCATCCATCAAGGTCAGTGGATCATCAGAGTCAACTTTTGGCCCTAACGATTAAGGCTGAACCTCTTGCTGTTGCAACGTTCCCACCGCGTGATCTTTGTCGGGTTCTTCTCCGTCTCAGATCCTCCAGGGATCAATTCAGTCGGAATAAATAAAAACGCATCAGAAGGGAATCTGCAACCAGTCCTCCGTTCTGGCCTCTATTCACTAAACCCAGTAGATCACAGCAGTTTGTGCCAATCCCTGTTATTTAAACTGTTCTCTACAACCTCCTGTGACATCAGGAGATCCAGATGTTCACTCTGCAGATATCAGTTTTTGTTTTGGTTTTGGCGAATATACAGCTTACTCTAAAGATGGACAAATAACATGGAGGTTTATTTACGCCATTGTTTTGAAACGGAAGATCTACTTTGTGCTTTTCTGGGTGGTTTGGGTTTAGTAGGTTGGTCCATCAGCTGCAGGGTCACAGCTCTGCTCCACCCTTCCTTTTGCAGTCATCAGAGATTGTGATTTGGTTTGTGGAATTTTGCCAACTACATTTATGAACCAATTTGTACTCAAACATCTTGTTCATTAAAGACGCCCCTCGCCTGGCAGAAGAATCCAACAACAGGACAAGCGGAAGGGGAGGTGCTTCCTCCCACCTCAGTAGGGGACAGCAGCGGGGCCCACATAGGATCTTACTCTATTCCCACCAATCCGATGACGTTCCAGGCAGCCAGAAAAAGAAGCGAAGCTGGGAATTCTCAGTGCCAGCTTTTCGGTTGCTCACTTACTGCCCCCAGCCTCCCAGAAGGCACTGGGCTCACATGAAGGCTTCCAGTTACCGTATCAGTCTGAGCGTCAGGAGGCACCTCAGTCTGACCCCCTACCCAGAAGCACCTAACATGGGGGGGAACCCCAGAGACGATAATCAGGTTCCTTAAACCCCTCCAACACATTATTGGGGTGATTCTGCAGAGAAGGCTGCGATAAATCACCAAAATAAAGTATTTCCTGTAAAAATGTCCCCATTATTAAAGATTACATTTATTAAAAGTATTTAAAAAAATGTAACGTGATATAAGTTAGTATATATATTTACTTTCTTGCTGTTTTAATGTTCACCAATTCAATTCCTCAGTTATCAGAGAATATTTCAACGTTTAAATATTAATACCCACTAAAATCAGAGGCTCTTTCACACCAATTCAGACGTCCCACTGTAGGTTTAAGAGCTCCGTTGCTTATGTTGACAGAGGTCACCTCATGTCACAGAGTTAGCAGACATAAGGTGTCTGCCTGAACCAAAACCGTCCAGACACTTTTAGGGTCCTCGTTAGCTGCTTTCCTTCTGCAAACATCTCCCCTCGCTGCATTAATATTCCTGTGACCCACTGCAATCCTGTGAGATGCCTTGTGTTTATTTTCTTTAATGATACTGCAGCAATTTGGGGCTGTAATTTGCTGCACCCTCATTTGCATATAAGTGTTTCCCCCCTATATTCCAGCTCTGAGGGGAGTAATTGCCGACCCCAGCCAACCGGCACCACCAGCACCACCTCCCCTGAAGCTCAAACCGCCCAACATTTTATAGGTTGGATCTGCAACCAGCATTCCCTCTCTGCACGCTAATGTGTACCACATGGTGGACTGTACACCTGATAAAATACCTCAGGGGCTCTGCAGTTTGGAAAATCCTCAATTCGCCCTCTAAATAAAACAAACAATGGCCTCGCTAAATATATAACATATGCCGGCTGAATTATTTTTGATTCTTTTTTTTTGTGTCTGTTGACCTCTGAGTCCCCTTACTGCTCATCCTCATCGTCATCATCACTGAGCTGTTTGCAGGAAAGTGTCAGGGTTCAATAACAGCAGTTTATGAGCTGCTTTTAGGTATGATTACACCCCCATTCTGCAGACTCTCTGATGTTCGTCTCATTGTGGCTTAAATCTGAGCTGGAATGCGAACAATAGATGGTGAGGTTTTGTTGAGCAGACAGGTGAAATGATGGACACCTGTTCCTCTGCCCTGAGCTTCACTGTGTCTCCCCCTCTTGGTGACTGCATGGCAGCAGAGTCTGGCCCCTCTAAAAACATGAAATATCAAGCTTCCTCTGGCTGAGTCTGACAGCATGTTGACAGTTGAGCATCAGGAAAGTGCATCACATGAAGTCCTTGTTTTAGAAACAATAAACGCTGATTGGTAAATAGCTTTTTTTTTTTTGCTGCTTCTCTAGTTTTAAAATGCTATATTTTGATAACCTGACTCCGCCAGATGGATTTGCTCCGCATATCCATCTCTGGAAACTATCCGTTGAAGTAATTTTGGGAAGAGGCGAAAATACTGGTTAGCTGATTGGCCTATGTTGGTGATATAGGCGGGCCAAATAAACCAATCAGATCAGCGAGAAGCATATGGCCGTACTAACTAACAGGCGGCGGCGAAGAGGAGCCGGTTGATAGATCAAACTCTTGCGAAACCAGTCGGGAGAAGAGCAAAAAACATCTTTTCCTCTGAGAAAAGCCTCCAGAGCAGTGTTTGGCTCTTCTTTCAGTGAAAAGAAAAACGCTTGCTTTCGGTAGCCGCATGCGCTGGTTTCATCGGGGCTGAAGCACGCCATGTTCTTTGCCGAGCTGAACTGTGCGGCTGCGTTAGCGTCACACACCTCAACCGGCGTCAAAGCCAGCGCTGATTGGGCGTTAAGTTTTGGTGAAACGGCTCCGAAATTTTCTTCAGCGGAGGAGAGTCTCCAGACTTGATCTGCGAGGTGAAACAGCGCGAAAGCTTCGCGAGATCAGGATATGGTCTCCGCGGAAACTAATGTTTTGATGGACTCTTAAAAAATATTGCGTGGCAATAACTTTATATTAAGACCTGAGTGACTAGTTGCATCTTCTAAAGCCGGAAGGAACTGTTCTCATACAACAAATCATTGTTTAGCAGATTTAAAGCTCGACTTCTGCTTAAGATTTTTCTTAATTTACATAGAAAACCCTTGAAAGAACAGACGACAATAGATTTTCTGTTTTCTGATTAAAACTACCTGATTTTTCTCCAAAAACTTTCTCCTTTTTT
Organism: Cyprinodon brontotheroides; assembly: GCA_018398635.1. NCBI lineage: Eukaryota > Metazoa > Chordata > Actinopteri > Cyprinodontiformes > Cyprinodontidae > Cyprinodon > Cyprinodon brontotheroides. The sequence continues at coordinate 4,314,763 of JAGKQL010000052.1, forward strand.
AAATATTTCTTGACTCCATGAACTGTAGCATTGCTCACAGGCAGGCAGGATCCCACATTCTCCACTGTACACAGCAGGAAAAAAGCAGAGCTTTCCCATATTTATCTTTGGTTTCATGCTGACCTACCTGCAGCATCAAACCTGTTTGGTGCTGGGAAGCTCAGTTTTATTCTCATCGACCTGAAGCACACAGTTCCAATTGAATTCTTAGCTGAGTTTACTGAACTCCAAATGTTCATGTTTGTGATGGTAGGTGAGGATTGGCCTGTTTTAACCTCATCAGCCAGTTAGTGTGAAATCTAAAGGATGCGCCTTGCCATCCTTTGGGTGGGGGTCTGGATTCCTTTCAAGCCTTCTTTAGCGCAGTAAACTTCTTAACTACTGTTTAGATGCAGATATTTGCCACTTCTTGCATGAAGCGGCTGTTTTTGCAGCCATTTACTTAATGTTCATTATTCATCGGCCAAATTTACACGCTGTGCATCCGTTATGAAGAGTATTTAACAGGAACGGGCCTCAGTGCCACTTCACCTTCTACCTTTAGGAAACAGGAAGTGATGGATAATTAAAGGTTATTCCCACTGTGATCAACCCAAAACCATTAAACAGTAAAAAAGAAAAAACTGAATGCTTCAGCTATGTTTTTTTCTATAGATTTTTAAAGGAAAAGTCCTCACATTCAAGAACTACAAACTTCTGAAATTACTTTAAGTATGAAATTATTACATACTTTTCAATAAATGATAAGGGTTTTTAATTAAGAGTAATTCACTTGAATCCTTCCATGTTTGTTAAAGAACACTACTGCGCTACCTACTGGTTTGTGGCGTCACAGTGCAGTATCGGCTGTTGATCAAGTCCCAGTGCTTAGCTGTATTTGGTGTTTGTCACAGTACGCTCATTATCCAAGTCATCTTGAAAACATTCTTCTTCCAAATGTTGGCTACATATTACATGTTTTTTCTGGCTGTGAAAAGTTAGATGGCAAATCCTCCCTCTTCAAGTTGGCGATCCAACGCACCAACCCGCCCGTGGAGGATCAGGAATCAGAAACAGTCTAAATAACTTTTTTTTCACTTTTACCGATGTATTCCAGCATCCAGCTGCCATGCACGTGGGCATTGTCAGGTTTCACTATAGCTCTGGGTGAATTTCAATGGTGAAGTCCTCTGAAATCTTCAATAATTGTTTGTAGATTGCAGCTGATTGCACCGTGACGTCACTGCTGGAAGATGGCAGGAGGGAGGGTTACTATATTTGAGGAAAAAAATGGCCGCTCTGGGACTCAGTGATCACAACAAAAAAATATTGTTTTTGTTCATTAAATCAATTCGATCATATTAGTTTACGTTAGCCAAAAATAATGATCCATTGAATATTTCTTGGAAAAGAAACTTCCTTTAATTTTAAACAAAAATCATATTTCACCGCTTTTTGTGCGTCTTGAGTCATGGATTGAAAATAAGTATTTATTTTCATTTGTTTTGCAGGTTTCTAACCTTTCAAAACCACTATAATAGATATTAACATATAAATAAACGTTGAATATTTCAGTTTGTTTTGAAAACTCCTGGGATTCTAGCTGCTCAAAGCTCCGCCTCCTGATGCAGCACTTTTACCAGCTCAAACATTTCTACCAACACTTGAAGATCTCTGGTCAGCGCTGTCATGTTTCTTTCTTTTCTTCAAGATGATTCTGACATGACAATGTCTGACTGCAATGTGTTTTTTTTGTATTGCCATATGCTTTGTGGGTGGGTGATGGAGGCTATCAATGCATTTTCTAGTTTTACTACCGGAAACTGCAATCCAACGGATCAGTCTGTGGGTTTGTTCCAAAGAAACTATCCTGCCTGTGGCTGAGAACACTAAAGAGGATGATGAGCACAAACATCCAACTGCAGACATGGTTTTGTATTGTGAGCTTTGAAGCTGTAACCTCAGCCCAAGCTCATGTGCAGAATATGAGATTTCTTTCTCTTTTCCCGTCAGCAGCAGATGTTCCTGAATTAAAAGTCTTCAAAACGGTGCAGCCATGTGTTTGAAACAGGAGGAAATATGGCGCGCTGAAGTGTCTGACATCTATATCCTGACGTGTTAAAACAATACAGGGAGAGAACAGAAGGTTCAGTTATTTGATGTGAGCTCGAACGTGGGGCTCTGAGAGGCGACGGCATCGTAAATGATTGGTGGAGGTAATTCAGGTTGTGACATTCATTACGGGCAAATGAACAACTTAGCAGTTCCACAGAGAAACTAACCCAAATTACACCTGCTGATCATTCACTCATAATGTTCCTTCTCTGCACCTCAAAGCTTAACCATTGCAGGACAGAGATGGTGACACCGTCTACAGCGGAGCTTCAGAGATAATTCGATTCCTGCTAAGAGTCCTGCGCCTACTAAGGATGACTTAAAGGCCGTCAAATGCATTCAGCTTACAAAAACAAGTTTAGAATAAAATACGTTCATTGTGCTTGGCATATTTTCTCTTTCAGATAAAAGCTTTGGTGATAAACTCCATGTTTAGCACTTTGTTTTTCATGTAACTGTTTGCAAAAATCATTGGGCATCCTTTCAGTTTGTAGTTTTGTTTTGTAGGTTATAGCGTACAGAAGGAAGGATCTAAGGCTGTTCCTCTCTTTTAGGGGGAGTGGCGGCCGAGTGGTTATACGTAGCATTGTGCTTCGAATCCAGAGGTTCTGAGTTTGAGCCCCACTCCAACTAGCCTCGGGAGACCATCTTTCAGTCTGGCTACTTTCCGTTAAAAGAAAATTTGGAGCCGTTCATAAGCGAATCTTGCGTCCAATCAGCGTTGGCTTTTTGAAGGCGGGTTGAGGTGTGGCCATAACGAGAATGCTTGCGACAGTTCAGTCTAAAGAACATGGCGGCTCCTTCTTTTGGAATATGGACCGGGCACCTGAAATTGTGCCTTTTATTCGCCAAATTATCTTTAGATAAGCGGCAAATATCCTTTGCCGACATGTTGCTTATTTGCTGAGCTAACGAGCCTTTACCTGCAGAAACAAGAGTAGCCTGGCTTGTGATTGTGTTTTCGTGGGTCGTTCTGTTAGTATGTCATATGCTTCGTTGATCCGATTGGTTTATTTGGCCCGTCTATCACCAACATAGGCCAATCAGCTAACCAGTATTTTAAGCCCCTTCCCAAAATTACTTCAACGGAAGGTTTCCAGATGGATATGCGGAGCAAATCCAGCAAATCCATCTGGCAAGAGTCAGGTTACACTCCAACAGACTGCCAGTCTGGATGCCCAAAGCCCCTAAACCCCTACGGAGCTCCCCAGGCACTGCATAGTGGCAGCCCACTGCTCCCCAAGAGGATGGGTTAAATGCAGAGAGTAAATTTAAAGGGTAGTGTTGGCCTAGTGGTTACAGCAGTGCGTTTTTTGCTCTGAAGAGGTTGCAAGTACCCAGTTCAATCACCACAGACGCCACCCTGGGTTACTGAGCGAGACCCCTAACCCTGATTGCTCCCCAGGCGCCACACAATGGCAGCCCACTGCTCCCCAAGGGGATGGGTTAAATGCAGAGTTAATATCTACCACTGCAACTTGCACACTGTCTCTTATCCTCTGCACTGTTCACACTTTGACCACTGCTGCACTTTTTGTATTTTTGTATAACTTGTGCCATTTGAAATATCAATGCAACGTTCATAAGCTGTATGTAACGCAATTTCGTTCTGTATGCACTCTGTGCATGCAAAATGACAAATAAAGAAGTCTAAGTCTAAGTCTAAGTCATATCTCTAATGTGAGATCAATAAACTACAATTATTATTATTCTCTCCTTATTTAAGCTCAGCTCAGAATTCTTCTATTGGTTTTATTTCTGCGGAATAAGAGTGTTGTGGAAATGGGTTAGTTTTTATTAGGGATGGAACAGTTTATGACAGTGGTTCCCAAAGTGTAGGGGCGCTAGAAGCGCAATGCCATTGCACAAGGCCATGCAGAAGGCTGGTATGGATGAATGAAGAAAAAAAAAAGCAGCTGCTTGCTTGACTGAGCATAATGGACAGTTGTGACACTGCAACCCAGATTTGAGAAGATCTAAAGCAAAAAAGCAGGCTCACTACAGCCACTGAAAAGATGGGAGGATTAAAGTACAAAGAAAAAACTCTCAGGGAATCTTCTGTTCAATGTTCTCACTCCATTTTGCACTGAGGCTTCTTTAATGTATTGATTATAGCAAAGTTAAATATTGTTACAAATAATAAAAAAAAAGAAATATGTTTAAAATAACACAGACAAAAAAGAATCCTCTTCTAATCTGCATTATAGAACTATGAAAAAAATACAGTTACACAAAAGTGTTCCACTGTAAAGATGGTGTAGTTTGTTTTGTTGCAACCTGAAGCGTGAAATAAACTTCAGTGGAGTTTGAAAACAAAATATATGTATAGATTTATTATATCTGGTTTAACGATGTGTGTGCCCAGTTTATTCTTTTTTTTTTTTTTAGGTCGTGGTGGGGGCGTGGAAATTTTATTGTAATCCAAAGGGGGCCCAGAAGAAAATCTTTGGGAACCACTGGTTTATGAAAACCGTCGAACCGTTCGGTTCGACTGTCTCCGGTTCGGTTCGCATGTGTTGCGTTCGGTTCATCGCGCAGCTGCTCCTTTTTCACCATAGGGCGGCGTTTACGGCTCCAGAGCAGAAGGTGGCGGTACTGCGGGTCAAAGCCAACCACCAGTAGTAAACAAGAAGAAGCGAAGCAGCTTAGCGGGTGTAGCTGAAAAAATCAGTTGTTGGGTGGAGGGAGAATTGTGTGGGTATGGCGGAGGGAAAGAACAGGAGTTGGAAGACGCATGCTGCCAGCAGCACTTTATAGGTCTGCTGTATGGGACCACTTTGCATTTAGAGTGACCTACGCATGACGGGCGGAAAGAAAGTTGTGGGATAAAAGTGCAACAGTGTGCAAGCATTGTGAGACACGTTTTGTTTATGCTAACAGCAACACGACCAACATGTCATGCTAACCCCGAAATCCCACATACTCGTTGTCATCTCGCTCCGCTGTGCTCCAGACCGCCTCCACTGTGGCTCTCGTCCGTTTCGCGATCAAGTTCCTTGGTGATCGTAGAGGGCATGCGCAAGATGATTTAATTCAAAGCAGCAAAACATGCGGAAATAATGAAAAATAATTACAATTCTTTAATTTTTTTGTAGTTTTTTTTTAATTAATTTCATTAATTTTTATGGGATTTCGGGGTAACAATCAACATATACCGAACTGAACCTAAAACCGTGACCACTCTAAAACCGCGGAACCTAACCGGGGATTTTGTAGCCTGGGTGCCATTCGAACTTAGTCCCGCCCCACAACGTTTGAGGTGGGAAGTTCGGTCTGGCATTGCTCAACAGAAGCCAGAGTATGCTAGCACAATATCTGGCGGGCTGATGATGATCAACAGTAACGTGTAAATAAACCGTCACCAAAGCGGCAGCTTGGGTGACAACAACAATGGCTGCCGCCTGGAGAGTTGAGGTGTGTAGATTCTGCTATTAGGTCTGTTCTAGAAGATATCGACAGCAAATTAATTTTTAAAAGAGGAACAGAGAAAACGCGATCAAAGGCTCATCTTCTTATTCTAGGGCGTGAAACTGCACGCTTTGATTTTTGTTGACAACAACTATGCATTCGCTTAACATACGTCACGCACGCACTCCGTTGCTCTCATTGGTTGTAGGTCTATCCAATTGAGTGCAGAGGCATTTTTTTCCTGGTTCGCTCAAAACACGCCCCATAATCACAGCCCTATAGAGCAGCATCAGACTCATTCTGACTAGAATTGAGTCGGACTACGTCAGGCTAGGGATTTTGTGAACCGTTCCACCCCTAGTTTTATGTCTGATTTGACATTCCCTGATGAGTATAATGCCTGCAGCATTATACATCCTCAAACATGCTTAGCAACGGTCATGAGGAGCTTTTTTCCCCCCAAAACATTCATCCTCTATTTTCCTTGTAGAGATAATTTAATTCAGTTATATTCAATCAATCCTAATTTCTTTTAAGTGGGTTGTCATAGATGCTCATATAGGCAAGGATCTTCTGTAGCTGTCTGCCTTTTAGCAGATATGGAGAAGCCTCTGACTGAAGACTCTGTTGTTTAACAGTGCGATGAAGAGGATGCTCACTATTGTCCATAATTTTCTTCTCTTTATGAAAAATTCCTCTTTGTAAAATCAAAGATTTTAGTTTCTAGAAGAGGTTCTTCTGGAGGAACCTCCCATTTTAAAGAGCCGCTTAGAGAACAGCCATCTGTTTCATGTCATATTTATACCTCAGGGAAATAAGAAGTCATGCGTTACTTATGTAAACATTTCCTACTCCAATGGGCAATTTCTTTGTTTACTTTACTTGAAGTGATAATCAGTTTTCTGCCTTTTAAAAAAAAAACAGTGAGACTTTTTTACCAACTGAAAAATCTTCTCACAAAATAATTTTAGTATAAAAACTGATTTGAAAAGGACTTTATTTAGGATCTTTGTATTTACAAAGAATGCCAAATAGTTGTTGACATTGCTGATGTCTGGTCCCAAAAATATTCCCACAACCTGAATTAATTTTCAATCAAATAAATGTAAATCTTTTCATTTTGGGATGTTATCATCGGTCCTTTAAGTTAGGAAATTGACAATGTTCCACTGCCTTTCTAATCAGCAAACTTGTGAGATTGAGTGAAATTATGCTGCTGCAATAAAAGGTCCACTTATATTACACATCCTTACCAGGGCTGCCAATAAGTCTGAAGGTGGTGAATCTTGAGGATGGATGATTTAAGGAGGAAGCCGTGCTTCTTTCCCACCAAGCAGCTTTGAAGTCTGACCAGAGATGGTTAAAACCTCTCTAACATGGACATTTGTGCAGCACTCCATTATGCATTAGTGCTCAGCGCTTCACCTGGCCCTAACTGGTGCTAACTCTCACCAGTCCACCATATAATTGCATGTAGTGTGAACTTATGAACATTAAATGCATGCAATCCACAGAAATGAGTGGCAGTTGGCTTTGAAGCTGTGCGGCGTGTGATGGTCCACACCAGCTTGCCGCACCTTCTGAAATGAATAATTCTGAGCTGTAAGCAGCAGGCCTGTTAAAACAGGTGCAGTCGCTGAAGCTGGGATACGTTAACCAGGTAATGTGTCTCTTCCCAAGACAAATTACCGCTTAACTCAAAAGCCACAGCACACATTCCGGTTGCAGCGTCCATCCTTCTGTTGTCGGCTGTCCTGCGTGTTTCTAAGTGAGGTATAATGGTAGCAGGGTGTGTAAGTGCTGCAGGTTATTTTGTGTTTGGAAGTGAGGACATGGCGAATCAGAACACTTCACACATGAAAGGCAGCAGCAGGTCAATTTAATTCTCTGTGCCTCTTAGCCGGAATCTTGCTGTCCTTTTAGAGTGACTGCAGAGACTAGTTAAAAGGTGTCTGATTCTCACCATGAATCTAATTAGATCTCTGACTAAGGTCCTAACATCTTTGAAAAAAAGAAGAAATGCATGGAGGCATACGGTCCTAAAGCACACAGACACACATACACACACCTCCAATGCACCTTGGCCTGAGCTGCACCCTGCTCGCTCCTTTTTTGGGAGGAAAACAAAGTCCTGCAGGCTAATGAAGTCTGTAATTAAGGAGATTCTGTCAGGCTGAATGAGTAATTAGGACGAGGTTTCTCAGGGGTGTTAATGGTGGTCAGGCTCAGCGGAGCAGCGGCTGCACGGACGCCCAAAGAGAAAAGGCTTCCATACCTCAGGAAATACAAAACAATCAAGTTGATCTATTTTATTTTATCTTCAAATATACTCTATTTTGATTAAAGACAATTTTAAAGAAATATCAAAGTGAGTAAATGCATTTTAATTCAACATGAAAAGGCTGTTTTTTTTTTTTAAAGACTCTGTTTATAAAGCAAAAAATAATTTTGTTAAATTAGAAGAAACAAAAGATTTTTGTAATGAATTCCTGACTAGAATCAGGAAATCTCCTAAATAAAACCCCCAAAACAAAACAGGTAAACTGTAAATTCGCATAGTATTTCCAAGGTATAAAACATGTTAACACTTGAGTAAATAAACCTCTTCCTGTAGTTCTCCGCTGGATTTAAATCAGTCATTCTAAAAAAATCAAGTTTGTTTCTCAGAAATCCTCTGAGGGTTTCCTTGGCTCATTGCCTTGCTCAGAAACACACCATGGTTTACTCTTCATATTCAGATCTTCAGATTTCAAAAGTAGCAGCTAGCATCCCTGCTGACCCTGCTATCGTGGTCAGAGGCTGTTCAGGTCGGAGCTACAGACCCAAGCTAACACTGTGAGACGGATCCTGCCCCCAGGCTGTCTCTTTGTTGAACTCCATGAACGCCTCACAGCCAGCTGGGCAGCTTCTTGCTTGTTTGCGCATGCGACTTTCAGCATGACAGATTTAGAGAAGAAATACCAAATATTTTAATGTTTCTGTGCTGCGCAGAGAAAATTAATATTTACTTTCTTTACAGAATACTTTTATTACATTAACATATGTCCAAAAATTGTATTCATATTTTGTAAAAGTTAAAAAGAACAATTCAATACAGTTTAAAAACTCCAAAAGTTTGTTTTTTCAGCATAGTCAGAAAATTTGATAGAGTAATTATGATATTTTGCACTATTAAAACCTGCCTTTGCTATTTTATTATTTACAAATAATAAAATATGGTCTGCAAACTAGTTATTCTGCATTCATTCAGTTTTTGTCCCCGTTTTTTAATTTATTTTTGTCGTTTTATCCCTTCTGTCTTCATCATGATGTGAGCAATAGAAATAAGTTGTTTTTTTTGTGCTCAGTAACGTGCAAAATAAGATCCTTATTTTCCAAGTCTTTTATAAACATTCTAACTGATCCTAATGATGAAACATTCAATTTATTATTCAGATTGGTGAAAAGAGCGCATGCTGTCTAAGGAAACCCAGCAGACTGGATTGAGTCTGTAGATGTGTTTTAATCAATGTTTTTTATGCTCATTTTGAGGAATTGCATAAGAAGATCTTGATGGAAAAAATTTAGTTTCAACGTATTACATTTCACAGAAAAAGTCTTTCACTCTCTTCAGGAAGCTTTTTTTCAGGTATTGTTGCTAAAACTAGAAAATAGTATAAAGTCTCTACAACTTGCTTTATTCCAGCACATCTAATACAATCTTGGTCCATTACTGATCTGTGGTTCGCATGAAATCCCCAAATCTACTTCCTGTTTATTCCAGCCAAGCTTAATGTCAACATATGACGACATTATGGTTTTAAAGGCTGATTAATTTGATCAGTGGAAAAAGGTCTAATTCGGTATTTTCTTATGTTCAATTATTCAAAGGTTCGCTCAAAATTAACATGACATTTGAACGGAAACGACTGTCTTGTCGGGGCAGTTGAGGGTCGATTTCCATGTATTATTGACGTGAAGCAGTCCTTTATACAGAGCATGCATTGGGTGAAGGTGGAAAGGAAAACTAGCCTTTGAACAGCAACTATTTTCCAGCAGAAGTTGGTATTATTCCTCCTTATCATTACAGGATGGTCAAATTTCTGCTGGTTGCATGACTCAACATACTTTCTTGCATCTCATTTTCTTTTGGTTTTGATTGATTGTTTATTGATCTTCCTTAATTGATTGATTGATTGACTTTATTGATCTCACAGTGGAGAAATTTACATCAGCTCAAATAGTCAAAGGAGCAGAAGAATGTGCCAAAGGAAGAAAAAGGTGCATTGGACATACAGTCCACATACAGTATGACAGCTTTTTTTAATTTTTTTATAGAAGTATATTTTTGTAGTAGTATACTGTGTCAATGAGTGGCTGCAATCAACTGGTTTTCCTTAGATAGAAAACTTTGAATTAATTTGACTGGATGAGCTGGTGAACTTTAAAGTGCCTTGAGATGACGTGTTGTGAATTGTTGCTATGTAAATAACTGAATTGAATTGAATAGTAGGAGTATTATACAGGGTTATTGTACAGGGTATTTATATAGATAGATATTTATATAGATGGATATTTAAATATATATATATATTACATTTTGATTTAATACAAAATAGTATGTAGAAATTATTCTTCCTTTTCTTCCCTATTATTTACTGAAAAATATTAGTTGTTGTACTATTTGAATCCTTCAACCTAAAAATAAACTGATACTTACTCAGAAATACGCTTATGTACATAATTTCACATACCTTTGAATATAAACGCTTTCTGACATGGGTGTAAATCTAAACTGACGCATGTACAAAAGCTCTCCCAGAAAAGACATTGCATCTTGTGTAGCATTGTTATTTTCCTTTAGAAATTAATGCAGAACATTTGCAGCGTTGTCAAAGATCAGAAACACATGGCAGTAGACGTTGAAACTGTTTAAGATGTCCATCTAGCTTGTGCTTTCAGATAATGTTTATACATCTTAACAGGAAACATGGCTGCATCTTCAACGTGGCTAATTCACCACAGATTTCTGATGTGTTATGAAATTTAGATCTAATCTGAAGCAAATGGCTGCGGGACAGGACCGCGCTCTCACTGAAGACATCTCCATTCTAATTATCACATTTATTTCAGATTGGTTGACTGTGTGGCTGATAAAGAAAGTTCACCTGGCCTCAATTAACTATATTTATCTCAGATTATCCCTCCATTAGATTTATGCTCTGGTAAAGGAAAAAAAAAAAAAAGATAAAGATTAGCATTATTAGGAGTCGCATGTAGAGGATGAATACGTTTTCAGACAAAGTGACAGCTCGTAAGGAGGAGAAATTAAATCAGTGAAGGTGGGGGGAGAAAAAAAGGAAAGAGAGGCATTTTCTTAAGCCTTAATACCTGCACACATTTTTCCCATTTTAATATCAAACCCTGCATTCAGTAACAGTATTGCCTCAATTGAAAATTAAGTATGATAAAAATCCCCCATCAAAAATGTTTACTGAAATAATGTGAAATCTAAGGATCAAAGCTACACTCTACGAGATACAACTGAAGGAGTTATATGATAAAGCTTGAAATGAGCATTTTTAACATTAAAATAGAAGCTTCCTGCAAATTAAATCGATAAAAACGACTCAAACTTGAAAATATGAAAATATTCATCAACTATTTTGGCAGAACATATATTCAAATGTTGCAACTCAGACTAATTTCCAACACAATTAGTGTTGCCGATTGGCTCCAAGGGGACGGTTCATAGTCTGCCATCATGACGAATGTTTCCTGACATGATGATGACTGAAATCAGTCAATAACGTTTTTTCGGTTGGATAGGTAAAACATCAGAGGTCTCTCTGGAGGAAAAAGCTTGTGTTTCGCTAGGAACAGCTAAGATACTGCTTAATTCAATTCAATTCAATTCTATTTTATTTATATAGCGCCAAATTCACAGCACATGTCATCTCAAGGCACTTTACAGTTCAACCAGATCATAGAGTCAAATTGATACAACGTTTTCTTAGAAGAAAAACAGTTGATTGCATTGATTCATTGACTCAAATACAATCCCTCACACTAAGCATGCTTGTAGCGACAGTGGAGAGGAAAAACTCCCTTTAACAGGAAGAAACCTTCAGCAGAACCAGGCTCAGTGTGGCGGCCATCTGCTGAGGCGACTGGGGTTCCCCTCAAACTCCCAGACCTCTGATGTGAGAGGACCCGTAGCATGAGGATGACACATACCACCACGAGGGGTGAGAAAACAGTTTATATATATATATATATATATATATATATATATATATATATATATATATATATATATATATAAGAAAAATAAGAACAACTGAGAGACCTCATTGTTGAAATTTCATTATCAAAAAAGAATGGACCCGTTTGTTGTGTCTGACAGGTTAAACCACAAAGCTAATAGAATTTATTAAAAAATGTGAAAGAATTACGTGTTATTAGGAGCTATTACTAGGAAAAGATCGTGTCTGACAATCCTCTGCTACAGCTAAATGGTTATGAAGTCACTACAGCAGCTCATTGAAGAAAAACACATTTCTACTAATCAACTGATTTTAGTCAAAACGCAGATAGATTCAGTTCATAATGCCAACTATCCAAGGAAGATCATACCATTGCCTATTATTCTTAAAGCCTGAGAATGCATGTGGTAACAGTGGAAAGGAACAACTCTCATTTAACATAAGTACACTTTAAAAAAATGCTAATAAACCATGAGGCAGGGCTGAGGGGACAGAAGAGGCAGAAAAAAAAACAGACCCAAGAAAACTTTCTACCCTTAACAGTAAAAAGAGTCAGCAATTATTTAAGGCTTTATAGAAGACAAGATGTGGTACATCCTAGGCTGTGTATGTATTGTCTGTCTGTCTAGTTCTAGGATAGAAATTAGTTTATATTTTGATAAAAATTTAACATTTTATTTCTATTTTGGTATGATATAATGAAACAGAAATGCATTTATGGTCCCAGAGAGGGAAAATGTAGGTGCAATAACTAATAAATAAATAAATGAATAAAGACTGAAAATAACAAAATTCTTGAAGTTAAGCTGGACAAAAGCGGGAAAAAGTCAACAAAAAATATTGTACTGCTAAATTAATGAATAAAAATTATTTAGGGAAATTTGGAACATTTCCATTAATTGCTTGGAAAAGAAAGAAATAATCTTAAAATAATAAAAATAGGCAGAAAAATGGAGAAAAAAAATAGAAAGCTGCATTTTGGTCTTTGACAAAACAAAAAAGAAAAACCTAGAAAAAAGATGATCTTTTTTCTTCCTTTTTCTCTCAGGGGGAAGAAAATGTGACCTATTTCTAGTCAGTGTCATTGAGGCGTGGACTGGAAAATCTTCCAAAAAATAAAATAATAAAGTAAATTGACAAATTATTGTTCTAAATTGAAACTTTCAATGAAGCATGACCAAAAACATCTTTCTAAGATTTTCACCTCTAAAAGGATTTGAATATTCAAACCAGAGACCTGATTGAGGAAATACTACTTCGTGGCCACGCAATAAGTTTAACGTGCGCACGAAATACTTATTAATAATATTAATATCATTCCTGGACAACTGGGTAAGCAAATCGAGCGCGCCTTCTCTACAGGTCTAAGGCGCACTTTCGATTTGCTACTAACTCGATCTCCGCCGATCCGCGTGACATTTGTTGCTAAAGGCGCCATTTTAGGTGGAAAAAGCGTAGTGTAAACAACGCCAGCATACTTCACTTAAGGACTAAAGGCCCTGTACACTGCTTGTCGAATAAGTCATTACAGTTAACATAAGCCTGAAAACGGGGTTTATTGATAATATTAATAAGTATTTAGATGCTGCGATCAACTAATAACGATATTCTAACTCTACACTAATGGCCACAACTAAACATTTTTTGACCATGTCATCAGAGGGGCTCCGTGACCCCTTTGAATGTCTAAAGATAAAAAAAAACATTTATTTTAGCCACAGAGGTAGATTTTATATTTCTGAGTAAATCTAAGAAATAAAAATAAACAATTAAAAGTACCTTTACTGATATAGGTTTAAGTGTCACATGAAAACTTAGAGGTTAAGTTTTCAAGTCAAATTAAATCACAATAATTTCACCTAAACATGAGCGTATTTTGTTTGTTGTACAGATTTACAGACATAAAGATAGAATAGAGCCCATCAGTTTGAGTAAATGTGTTTTCAAATGGTGTGTTACACTCAGAAGAGGAGGCTTGCCTGTTATTGTCCTGTTGGGACCAGGATGTGTCTTGCTGTGAGGCACAACACCTGGGCTTTGAACCCGTGACCTCACATCTGAGTGTTCCTGATGAAGCCTCGCGGTCACCTGGAGGATCAGCGCGGACAGACAGACCCAGAAGTCTTCATTTCCTGTTTCGCCTTAAACCAACCATTCCCAAACTTAAACAAAGCTACCTGTTTTCAGGTAATATGATGAACATACACTAAGGTCAGGATCAGGTCACATTTTCTGTGGTTCAGGGAATCAACCCCAGGAAGCTAGAGGACGGAAAATAAGCAGATGTCTTGTGTTCCTTCCAGGTATTTCTTTAATTATCCACATCGTCAGAGACACAGAAAGAGATTTAAAACAATATCATTCTAGTTTTCTTCCCTTTTTATCATAAGACAAGAAGAGTTTTAGATGGATCTTAGGCTGCAGACTCATTACAGGTAGAGAAGAACAGGTGTTTGCCAGCTCCAGGCAGACCTACATGGACGGAGCCTTTTCATGTACTTCCTCAACCATTAGTCTTCGGGTAAATTGCTCTGAGTGGAGGTTTTGCCCTGCCCATCCCTCATCGTCTGGCGTGACCTCGCTCTCCTCCGTGCTGCAGGCAGGGCTGGAGATAAAAAAAAAGCAGAAAAACGGCTCTAGGAATCCTAAATATTAGCGGTTGTAAATCAGCCCCTAGTGAGCTATGAATAGCAATTATCTTTTTCACGCTAATAAATCCGCCTCCTTACAGATAAGATGGTTTCCTTCCCTAACCTGCAGTTAAAAAACAGAGCTCAGTATTGAGCAAGCAAAGGACGGGAGGAGTGCAGCAAATAAATGAGCAACTCAGCTGTGGATTACACAGAACCAGAAACACCGTCTTTTGTACTGAGGCTGCACATTAAATCACATATGACCCAAGAGGGGAAACTGTGGAAGATCACAGAACTTTAGGAAGTCAGAGGATATCAAGAAGCAACCTTTATTAAGACCTGCTAGACATGATTCAGCTCAGTGCACGCAGATTTGCTGCAGATTTCTTGAAAATATCGCCAAACAGATTCAGCAAAGTGAATGATAGCAAGGTTATAGGGATCTGATAGGGACATTCTTTGATTTTTTATCAAGAAGCGGTCAGAACAGACAAAGTTTATTCATCTGAGTCTGCTATCGGCGGCTAAAAGGGATACTTCGGCTTTTTACAAGTGAGGTTCTGCAAGTAAATATCAGCAATGATTTCCTTTCCTGCAGGATATTATGTCCTATCTTCAGGTTAGTAGAAAACAGGAAATGCTCAGGGTGAAAACGCTCTGTCAAAAATAATTGAATATAAAGAGTAGGAGAAGAATACGGAAGAGGATTAGGGCCACTGAAAAAAAAAATTAAATTTTATTTCAGTTTAACATGGGGGAAAAAAAATTCTGACTTTAATCTCAGAATTCTGACTTTTTTCTCAGAATTCTGACTTTAATCTCAGAATTCTGACTTTTTCTCAGAATTCCGATTTTTTTCTCAGAATTCCGACTTTTTTCTCAGAATTCTGACTTTTTCTAAGAATTCTGACTTTTTCTCAGAATTCTGACTTTTAATCTCAGAATTCTGACTTTTTTTTCTCAGAATTCTGACTTTAATCTCAGAATTCTGACTTTTTTCTCAGAATTCTGACTTTTATCTCAGAATTCTGACTTTTTCTCAGAATTCTGACTTTTATCTCAGAATTCTGACTCTAACATCTCTGTAATTCCTCTGACTTTCTAAGAATTCCGACTTTTTCTCAGAATTCTGACTTTTATCTCAGAATTCTCAGATTTTCTAAGAATTCGACTTTTTTCCTCAGAATTCTTGACTTTTCTCAGAATTCTGACTTTTTCTCAGAATTCTGACTTTTTTTCTCAGAATTCAGAATTTGACTTTTTCTCAAAATTCTGGACTTTTTCTCAGAATTCTAACTTTTTTCTCTCAGAATTTCGACTTTAATCTCAGAATTCTGGACTTTTTTTCTCAGAATTCTGGACTTTAATCTCAGAATTCTGCCTTTTTCTACGTGAATTCTGACAGTTCTCAGAATTAGAACTTTTAATCCTCGAATTCTTGATTCTTTTCTCAGAATTCTTGAATTTAATCTCTGTGAAATTCTGATTCTCTTTTTCTCAGAATTTTGATTTCAATCTCAGTTTAGTATTGGAAAAAAAGAATTCCGACTTTTTTCTCGTGAATTCCAACTTTACCCTCAGAATTCTGACTTTTTTCTGTGAATTCTGACAGCTTTCAGATCTCTGCATTTCCTTCTCTCAATTCTGACTTTAATCTCAGACATCTGACTTTTTTTCTCAGAATTCGACTTTTTTCTCCCCAGAATTCCGACTTTTTTTCTCAAATTCTGACTTTTTTCTCAAATTATGACTTTCTCAGAATTCTGACTAATCTCATAATTCTGACTTTAATCTCACTTAATTCTGACTTTTTCTAAAATTCCGACTTTTTTTCTCCAGAATTCTGACTTTAATCTCAGAATTTACACCACCAAATTCTGACTTTAATCTCAGGAATTATGACTTTTCCCTCAGAAATTCCGACTTTTTTTTCTCAGAATTCCGACTTTTTCTCAGAATTATGACTTTTTCTCAGAATTCCGACTTTTCTCAGAATTCTTTCTCAAATTCTGACTAATCTCAGAATTCTGACTTTAATCTCAGAATTCGACTCTCAGAATTCTGACAGCTAACAAACATGTTAGCATCAAGCCTACATAGCGTGTCTGTTTTAGAGACTAGCTCTCTTGTTTTACAGTAAGATCAAAATTCTGAGATTAAAATTTAGCATTTGAAAAAAAGTCAGAGAATCTAGTTAAGTCGAATTCTGACTTTTTCCCATACTAAACTGAAATAAAAATTTAAAAATCAAGTTACTTTCCAGTGGCCTAATCCTCCTCCGTAGAAAAGCCATATGAGGATTAGAAAATACTTTTCAATTCAGATCTGTTCAATTCAACACCCAAAAAGAAATATGGGATTTAAAGGATTCAACACTACCTGCAGTTTGGATGTGAGAGAATGAAATATTCCCTGTAAAGTCTTCAGATTTACTTTAGGTTTCATTTGGATAGTAAAGCATGGAGAAGAATCCTGCAGGAGTTCGTTTAAACACTAAGATGTCAACTGAAGCTAATGTGTTCAGATCTTAACCTGGAGTTTCTTCATGTGGGGTTTCCTGCTTTAACCCACAGTTCAAAAACACTATTTTCACTAATTAGGTACCAGGGTGTGTGTTTGCTTGTTTGTGTTTACAGTATAACACAGATCGACTATATATACTTTAATCAGAATTTATAAACTGATGCATGTTCATTTTCTTCAAAACTGAATCATATCAGGGTTGTTGTGGCGATCCATTTGTTTAATGACCAATTTTGGTCACTCTTCTCTTTAATTGCAATGATCCTTTCGGTTCCCCTCACTATCGTCCGCAGGGCTACTCATTATGCAACTGGAGCTCAGATAAGCTCATTGTTACCACTGAGAGACAGCTCCTCTGGACCTCTATACTCACCCGGGATTTTCAAAGACTTAATGGTCATCCTCTACTTGGGAGAAAAACTCAGCAATCAGCAGCTTTTTCCTTCTTTGGGCGACTGAACTCCTATTCAAGTAAAAGACTCAAGTTAACCTCATTAAGCTGGGCTCACACACAAGATACATAATTGTCCCTGAGAGGATAGGAAGTGCTAATACAAATTAGAAAGATAATTAAGCTACTGAGACTGGCCAGTGCATCTCCCAGAGCTTTAGACCTACACAGCCATTATAGTAAATTAGAGCCATTGTTTACAGTCAAAAGCAGAGCCTTTTACCAGTGGCCATGTTTTTCAGAGGCCCATTTTCCAACTCACTGATCTGCGTTTAGTTCTTGGTGATAGTTGTTAAATTTTAGGAGTGTCATTTTTTACCGGATTTAAGTTCGGCTTATTCGAGAAAAAAAAGAAAAGAGAAAAAGTGTCTTTGAGAAGGTTGCCTGTAGGCGCTCATAAAAATTCAATCTAAATGACAATTCACTTCTAAAGAGAGCAATGCATCTTGTCTGCTCTGAGGAGGCTGTTTAGTGCCCTGAAAATCTCACAGCCACTTCAAAAGATACCTTAAATGCCTCCTGAAGCCAAAGGAAACCTCTCTGTCTTTGGCCTTTGCGAGCGCTCAGTCACACAGGAACAATAAATCTGGCTGATTTCTACATTCCTCTTTAGATCATGTGATACCCAAACAGCGGAGTAAAAAACTCTCAAACTGCTCCAGCCTGTGCACCACAAACATACGCAGGCCCTGCTCAGGCTGCTCTCTCTTTCTGCAGCGTGATTAGATCAGAGCTGCACTTTTTTGGGTGAAAATATGTCAAGAGAAAAAGATAAGTACACACAGCTGGATGCGTTTTAGAGAGTGCAATTCTCCCCCTTTTGTCATAGGAAGAGCAAAAAAAAAAAAATCGCAGGCAGGCCCGACTGAAAACGAGTGTTGCGTCTGAGCGAACTGGAGCAATTGTGGGGGAAATTGCTCCAAAAGACTTGAGCTTTAAAAATGCAGCAAAACAACTTGTGAGAAGTTTTTGGCTACATAAAGAAGCAACTTTTCTGTTTTTTTCTTTCTTTCTTTGGGGAGGGTTGAGTATGGAGAAGAGGAGCACACTGCTGGTTGTGTGCCAGCTCTGCCTCCTGTGGTTTCACGCATAACAACCTTGCATGTGCACAGCTCTGAGTTAAAGCATTGATTTAAAAGGGTACTTCTTCTCTCCACAGCTTTAGCAAAACAAGCTCCTATGTTTGGATAGACCCTGTAAGCAGCTCACTGACCTGAGCAATGGGTCAGATTAAGTTAGACCCCCACCGCCTCCTCCCATCCAAGCCTCCCTCCTTTCTTCCCTCTGAGCCCAGAGCGGCGTGAGGAAAGGGAAAGTGCTCTTCAGGGCAGGCGGGTCTGCCAGCCAGGTCAAGGGAGTTGCTCAGGAAAACAGGAAACTGACAAGAGAGACAAATGATTGGTCTCACCCAAACATGGGGCGTTTAACCAGTTTTCCAAAGAGGGGGCTGATCATCCATAATTGCTGTGAGGGTAATACTTAAAGTGTCTCTGAGTGATGCACACCTTGTGTGTTTTAATTTCAAACTGGAACTACAGAGTTTGTGTGCTCCAGTCCAGGCCAGGTAAATGTGTGACCACAGAAGCAAACCTGGATAATAACTGATAAAGAAGCTCTTAATGTTCCCCGTAAACCCAGCAAACCAGCTGTTTTTATTCTGCAATTAAAAGGAGCGTAAAAACAAACTCCCTCGCAGAAAACCAAAAAATAAAACATGCAGATTTATATGTAAAATCCGGATTTTGCTCAACAGGAATTTTATGCATCAAAATCATGTGAGAGACATGTGAAACACATGTTCTCCATATGTGAAACAGGAAATTATTTGATAGTGAAACCAGGGATTCCAAATTAACATTTGGAAATATAGAATCTTACTTTACATGTAGACTGCAGTATTTCAGACAGGAACATCTCTTCAAACACTGTAATGAGTTACGAGAATCTTATTTGGTCCAATTCACAAATAATTTATTAAAGCCTTGTGTTAGGGTTCACTTCTGAAAGATTTTGTCAAATGGGTTTTAAATTATATAAAACAGTAGGAAACAAAACCTGCCCCAACTTGCTAAACATGATTAATTTATAATATAGGAAATATATGGAGTGAACTTTGTTCCATTATTGTCACAAGCAAAGAACATTTTGTGTAAACATATAGAAAAAAGAAAAACTTAGAAATAAAAACTCTTTTGAAAGTAACTTTGATGTTTTCTCTGAATAATTTCTTTAAAACATAAAATTTTTTATTTAATTTCTGTTTCTTTATAATTTTATTTTATTTTATTTTATTTTACAAATTGCCTTCTATCAATTTGCATTTTCTGGGGGCAGACTTTGGCTTTCGTCTGGAGTGAAGATGCATTTCTATTGGTCTGCTCGGACGTTAGCAACTTTTTTAATGGTCAACTTGTGTGCAAAGAGCAAAGATTTGTAATCTGTAATCTGCAAAAAGCAATTTGAAGGAAATGCAATTTGTGAAGCTAAATCTTAAAGATTCTAACAGATGTATGAAAAAAGGAAAACATAAAGCATTCTTTTAAAAGAGCAATTTTTGGGCTAAATTATTCTTACAAGAAGTTTTTCAAAGTTTCATTTTATAATGTTCATTTACAAAACATGTTTTTTGCTCGTGACAATAATGGAAGAAAACTGACTCCATAAAAATACATGTTCACATCTGTCCTAATCATGTGGGATGTTTTCCTCATGTGTTTCACATTTCTAATCATATAAGCATGTGATATTTTTGGATTTTTTTTATTAAGCATTATAAGAAAGTTTTCCCTCAAGTGTCTAATATCATGAAATGTGTTTTTTTAGATGCAGACATCTTCTAATTGTAACATGGAATTATTATGTATTTCACATGTGCAAATTATAATCTTGCAGCATGTTCCCATGTTACAAGACTACTTTAAAAAAAATGATATAATGCGAAGCAAATGTGGGACATTTTCCATGAGTGAAATTTTTCCCAAAAATGTTTTATTTGTGGAAAATTTAAGGGTTTTAACATTAAGACTTTTGTCACATGTAGGTTTCATGAAGTGTAATGAACACGGCTGGAAATGCTGTGCAGTGACTTGTCAGTTTGTGTTATTATGTAAAGCAACATGTGTTTCCAATGTGGAAATTATTTTGTGCCTTGACATATGAAACAAATGTATGAAACGCATACTTTATGCCTGAATGCAACCAAATTTATAAAACATGTCCTCCACGTGTTAGTTGTGATCTTGGTCTGATAACAAGAGGACTTCTTGTCTCTTTTCCAAAGCAAACCTTGTGAGATGGCAACTGTTATTAACCAATTAAACTGACTGAGAAACTGGTCAAGTTAGTTATATATTTTCTCAAGACAGGGTGGAGGGAGGTTGCAGAGCAGAAAAGGTGCCACAGGCAAAGATAGGTGAATGGGAGGGACACAATGGACCGAGCGGGGCAATCAATGAGGGGATCTGAGGGGGTGTTTAGTGGTCCTGTAAGATCTGCTAAACTGGCCCTAATTTCTCCCTGTTGTGGGAGACGTGTGAGTCGAGGTGGAAAGGGCCCAGGAGGAGGGGAAGGCCTTTGGTCTGTCAGAGTAAAGTTAATCTGAACCTGGGGCAGCACGTTCACTTTTGATGGAGGCCAGAGATAGGGCTCCAAAGCGGTGGAGGAGCGGTGGGAGCATGAAAAATCACCCACACCTGCGAGGGGCTGCCGAAAGTTACAGCTCATTCAAAGAGGGCCTCTCTGCTGCTGCTCTATTTGTCAAGGATGATGGGGCAATAACTGTGAAAGCTTCGGTCCAGGGTGGCTCATCATGTGCACTCAACTCTGCAGGACAAAGACAACACAGATTTGTCTTTCACTAGTAAATCTTTTCCATGCAGGCTGGGTGTAATAAACATCTTGAGGCAAAATATTTACTAACTTTTAGGTCAGTTGAATAAAGAAACTCCTTTTCCCAAATCAACACCTTTGACTCCAACTTAATATTGTGGCTATTTAAGAGAATAAGCCAAATATCTACTGAACTGAATTTAAAAATGGTTAAATAAGGCAAAAACTAAATGTTTTGCTACAGTAAAAAGCATGTTTTGACAATTTAGGCTCATCTAGGAGTCTGGTACAAGCTGTAATGTATGGTAGTGGTAGCATCATGCCGAAAGGGTCATGGTATAACGAAACAGGATGGTCTCTAGATCCTTTATCTTTGCTTAATATAAGCAGAGAGACGGTTAAAACCTGTCAATAAACAAGGAATATGAAATAAGTCCTGTTTTAAATGGAATGAAACAGGATAGCAATAGCTGTGTTTCAATTCAAATGTCATGGGAAATTTGAGCAAACTTTTAAAATGTCCATCGCAGTAAATTAATCAACCCTTGAAAAGTGTAATGTCATCATATACTGTATTTACAGACATCCCAAGTTTCCTGTATGTTCCAGAAGACTCCCTCATACCGATAGTTGTTTTGTTTTGATGGCATAAATCAGCACAAACGAAGCACTAAAAAAGGAGACCACTTTGCTTCAAATCAGAGCTTAATGGGGGGATGGTAACGTCACCGGCCTAAATTTTAATTTATTATATCTTAAAAAGTAAAGCAGCACAAATGTTGGTTTTAACGGCAACAAATCAGCACAAACGAAGCACTAAAAAAGGAGACCACTTTGCTTCAAATCAGAGCTTAATGGGGGGATGGTGACCTCTGGATGACCTAAAAAAATCTTTTAATATCTCTTAAACAAAAGTAGCTTTAAACAATATTTTATTTTCTGCACAAATCTGCACTAACGTAGCACTAACCATTCAGTCTATTTGCAGAGTTTTTTGACGTGGGTGGGGTGTCAGCTTCACGCTGCTTGTGGGGAGTAGGTTGCTTGTGAAACCAGGTGACTGGTTGCAAGAGAGCGCTGATTGGATTAGTCAGAAAATAAGCCAATAAGTTTAGTTTTACTCTCTGACAGTCACCTAGTTACTCAAAGCTGCTCATCCTGCAGAGGTTGAATCCTCAAGTAAAACATGAAAATATAAGAATCATCTAACAGCACAATAAATATGTTAGTTTGGCTGTATTAGACAGGAGGTAGAGTTAGCAAGCTAGCATGGACTGCAGACCAGTAATGGATAGCGGTTTTAATGAATATGCTGCAATCATGTCAGCTACTATTAGTGATGATGCAAGCCATGCAGAGGCGTCAGGAGAGAGAAATGTGATGCTAACGTCGGCAATCAGGACGCCACGCGAGGAAACAGCTGATTAGTCATGTGAGGTAAATGTTTGATACATCAGAATGACAGCAAATGTTTTTACGCTCTTTTCTTTAGCGCATTTATACTCTTTTTGGAGAAAACTTTTAATGTTAATGGTTGATTAGTGTTTTGCTTTTTCCATCAAACTCTTCTACTGCAATATTTCAAAATCCACATAAAGAAACCTGGAAAAATGCCCCAATAACTGAATGAAATAATCAAAATTTAAAATGTGCAGAAAAATCAAGATTTATTATCAGGTCTTTGGCAGGAACCCAACTAATTTAAACAAACCCTGCCAAGGAGAGAGGCCACATGTGGAGACGATATTTAAAGTGTGGATATGGATATATAAGCATGCATGAGTTCAACCTCGTTTAATTTCTTTTAATTATTCAGGTCAGTAAAAAATTTAAACATTAAAAAGAATTTTGTTTATTTTACCACCAAATCACACCCCTTTTCATTGTGGTCAGTTGAATTTAAATAATACAGATAGATCAGTTTAAAATGTTTTGTATTAAACTAGCTGAATGCATTGATTGGCAACATTCCCTCCTCCTGGATGAGCACATGGAGACAGTGGGAAGGAAAACTCTCCTCAAACTGAAAGAAACATCCAGCGAAAAATGCCCGGGGTTGGAGCAGACAAAGCAGACACATAAACGGAACAAAGATGCACTGATATAGGAGTACTTTCTATATTAATGAAAAGTTTAATGTTTTTAGCGGCAGTAGCTTCTCTAGTGTCTTCATCCAGGAGAGAAACACAGCTGAGTAGAGAAGCTCTGAGCCAGTATTCAAGTCCAGTAGATGAAAGAGAACATAAGTAGCAAGCCACAGTAATACGTAGCTCAGGCAGAGTTAACCACTGAAAGAGAGAAGTTATTGGTTTTATAACTAAGACATCCTGAAAACAGTTCATTTAAACCAAGTTTTATAACAGCACATTTACCATTTATTAATTATGTTTTTTTATAACTGCCGATACCAAATAGAGCCCAAATCTTTAAAGTCATAGGGAAGCGGCTGCTGCCCGACTTTACACTAGTGTATAAAGTGAATGTGATTGGTTGTTTATCAAGGGGGCGGGATTGTTGTGGCGGAAGGTTCACAAGCAATTTGGTTGTGGCTGGTTTGTTTAAACCATCTTGCTAATTAACCAGTTAGCAACTTAGTGTTAGTAGGTTCCCAATGGGAAATTCCATTGGGACCAAAGTAGCACTAAATTAGTGACTTAGAAAGCGACACTGTCAAGGAAACGCTATGGACAGCGAAACATGCAAGAGGAGGAGCGAGTTTAGTGTCGAGGTTGTGGATGAGTCTCCTCCGTCATGCATTTTTTATTTAGAGGAGGAAAGCGGGGACGAAGATGTTGTGGAAGAGGGACGCCAGGGCGGCAGAAGCTTGGTTTGGTGTAGAAGGCTTCCAGCCCGTACATGTTTGAGAGCCCTTGCCTCGCAACTGGGCGCTGCCAGTTCTGTTAGCTCTACGCCTGCTGAAGACACAGGCGCGTCCATCCCGTGAACACTGGGGACGCCAACTCAATTGGAAAGGAAATTATTCTTATTTCTTATTTCAACTGCTGCTTATATTGGCTGACATATA
>JAGKQL010000052.1:4342423-4363706 GCA_018398635.1 Cyprinodon brontotheroides
TGAACTGTCGCGCTTCTCGTTGCGTCACACCTCAACCCGCCTCAAAGCCAACGCTGATTGGACGTTCGTTTGGTGAACTTCTCCAAATTTTCTTTAGCGGAAAGTAGCCAGACTTACATCTGCAGTGAAACCTTGAAAGCTCGCCCGGAATCAGGATGGTCTCTCCACGAGGAACTGGATTTGCTGAGGTGTTGGATAGCTAAATATAAATACATAGTTACTGTAATTGAATAGCTTCCGTTTAGTTACTGTACCGGCAGTATAAATGTTTCTGATGACTTTTACTTTTTATTCCCTTACATTTGATTTAATTTTAAACATACATGTTGCTTTAATGCTGTGAATACCAAAAGCTCTAAAAATACTTCTGCTCAGTTCAGTCTGTAATATACGGTCTAAAATTGTATTTAGAAACAAAACTAGTCAGTATTTTTAAGGTTCTCACTACAAAACAGTAAGAAGAAAAGGAAACTTAAACCTTTTTTGGCGCAAGAAGGAATTTTTTTTTCTTTAAAGTTATTTGTTATTTTTTAAGGCTAAATGTTTTAATTTTACTTTTATGTTTTAGTACATTGTAGAACCTGTACCCTTTTCTTAACTAAAAGAGTTAAATTCATTATTTTACTTTAACTGGAGTCTTTTTTTACACAGTAATCTGTACTTTTACACTGCAAAAAATCTAAATCTAGATAAGTCATTTTTTCTTAAAATAAGTGCATTTGTTCTTGAATTGAGGAGGTAAAAGAGACTTTTTACCAATGGAACAAGACAATTAACACTTAAAATATGAAAACACAATTACATCGCCTTATTTCAGGTGCATATTATCTAATTATCTTATTTTAAGAGTACAATTACACATTCCATTGGCAAACTATCTCATTAACCTGCTCAAATTAAGGGTGAATACCTATTTCTAGATCGTTTTTGCAGTGTACTTGAGTAAAGAATGTGAGTACTTTGGACACATGCGCCCGTGTGTGAAATTCCTGCACTGCCTCCTTTATAATTTATTGAGCTTTATTGATCTTACATTGGTGAAATTTACCTCTGCATTTAACCCATCTCCTTGGGAGCAGTGGGCTGCCATCATGGGGAGGGCACCCGGGGAGCAGTGTGGGGTTAAGGGTCTTTGTTGAGGGACCCAGAGATGGCCCGGTCTCTTAGCCTGGCGTGGTCAGAGCTCAATTCTAGTCAGAATGTGAGTCTGATGCTGCTCCATAGAGCTGTGATTATGGGCGTGTTTGAATGATCAGGAATAAAAATGCCTCTGCACTCAATTGGATAGACCTACAACCAATAAGAACAGCGGAGTCGCGTGGCGTATGTTAGCGACCAGGGAGCCAGCTGATAAAGTAAACTTTTGCTAAATCCGTGGAAGAGCGCCAAAACATCTTTCTTTTCAACAAATGCCTTGATACGTTTCCTGTTCCTCTTTTTAAAATTAATTTGCTGTCGATAATACAGAACAGACCCTAATAGCAGAATCTACACACCTCAAACTCTCAGCGGCAGCCATTATTTATTTGTCACCCAAGCGCGCTTTGGTCACGTGGTTGAATCACGTTACTGTTGATCGTCTGTCCATCATCGCTTATAAAGCCCACCCTGACAATTTGATTGGATAAGCCAGATATTATGCGAGCATACTCCGTTACTATTGAGCAATGCCAGACCGAACTTCCTGACCTCAAACCTTGTGGAAGGGACTAAGTTAGGAATGGCATGAACTACTCAGGGAGTGGGGGAGCGAACTCACAACCTCAGGATTCCAAGCTCCTACGCCCTAATCACTACGCCGCCACTCCCCCCACACTTTATTGAACATATTCAGAAACATATGATGCCTCTTTGGTGTGTTGTAATGAAGCTGACACCCTCCTCCACATCCCACTACCTCTTATTAGCCTATTTTACTTCACTTTTCCAAGAGAAACTCCTCAGCAGTTTGAAGTTGAGTGGAAAAAAGTTTGGAATTTCCCACATTTTCCTGAACAACTCAGGTCACTAATCATTCCTGTGTTGGATGTTCTCCTTTGTAATTGTTTTAGGCGTCTGTTTCCAGTTGATCTCAGTTGGGAAATTTTCGATGAGAGGTTTTTTAATGTTTGAACAGACTCTCATTTCCCCTGCTAAACATTTCAGCAGCTAAAATCACTAAGGTTTTTTGCATGTTTTTGGATCTAATTCCAGGCTGCCAATCAACAAATTTTCTATTTGGTAAGTCAGTGCCCTCTCTCTTTTTCTGAAGTAGAGCAGAGGAAAAGCACTTTTCCGCTGTGATTCTACAGAACTCCATTAGGCAGACAAAAAGTGAGTCCAAATCAGTGTAGTTTCCTTCGTCTCTGTTGCCCCCTGAGGCAACAAGGCTGAGGCCGAAGCTCTCAGAAGTGCAATCATATGCACATAGATCTGGGAAAATTGGATTCTTAATGAAATGTGAGCATTTACAGGTGGTAAATATCCTGCTGGATTTTTAAAAATGTAGAAGCTTAAGCACTGCACCCTCCAGCTTCACGGCTGAAGGCGGCACACATGCAGACCGTATGATGCTTTATGGAAACCAAACACTGACATTTCAAATGTGAAAGACCACGTATGGAACGTTGTGAAAAAATGTGAGACTTGTGAAACAAATGTTGAATTTGTTTTGCAATGTGCCGGTTGGATGGGTTACTGTATTAAACCTCAAACTCAACACTATTCCTGGCATTTTGAATAGGAAAAGCTTCATGGATGGGAAGCGAAATGTCTTCAAACTTGGAAACAAAGTCCAGATTGTTTTAACCTTCTTTTTTTGGTATGTTATACCATAAATCCTGATCTTTGGGTGTTTTGTCTTAGTAGTTATTGTGTATTATTCTTTGTTTATTTGGATTTATTTCTAACAGTTCAGCTTTAATCTTTACCTTTAGTGTCTCTATTTGTCTTAGTTTAGGTTCCTCTTTCAATTGGTCAACTTACCTCAGCTGCCTTGTCTTCATTGTGCCTCAGCTGCTCTACATTTCCTCTGATTAGCTCTCCTGTTCATTTCATTCATCATTTTGGCTACGTTCACACTGCAGCCTGAAGTGACCCAAATACGATTTTTTTGCCCATATGCGACCTGAATGTGATCTTTTCATGAAAGTCTGAACAACACAGATACGATTTTTTCCAATCTGACCCAGGCCACTTGGCTATGTGGTCCTGAATCTGATACTTTGAATCTGATCTTTTCAAATGCGACCTGTGTGTGAACGGCCAGGTCAATTCATCGTCGTACATACCCCACAAAGGTCTTATTCTGGGTATTGCTACGCAGAAGTGGCAAGAAGAAGCAACAACAATGGCAGATGCTGATGATGCGGAGAGCAGTTTTTATGTTTTAACCATATTGAAAATATTGAGTTTTTATGGTTGGAAAAGGCCGCTAGATGCGCGCCGGCACTACCAGCCATGTTTACTTTCGGAAAAAAAGAGCACACTGGCCTGTGACATCATTGCATTCTCTACTGCACATGCGGGACACTTGCGTTGTATAACAGTTTACACAGGAGATCGCATACAAGTCGCATATATTTTGAAATATGAAGGGCAACGCATAAAAAAAAATCGGATTTCACAAAAAAAATCGGAATTAAGCTCACGGCCTGCAGTGTGAACCCAAGTGTCCCAAGACACTTCAACAGGTGGCGGGTAGATGACAATTTGATTCAGTCATGCTCCCGCATTGCAGCTTTAGGATAACAATAAACACTTTATATATACCAATACTAAGATAAAAAAAACAAACAAAAAGTTGAATTTAAGACAAATTGGACAGAATTAACAAGTGGGTCTTGAAGCGCCAGATTGTTTATTGTTTATTTTTCAACTCTTCACTATTATGTTATTCTTATACGTTTTTCTAAGGTCCATATATGGGTGACCATTTTTCTACAATCTCTTTGCTGCTCTGTAAACACCAGAAGTTCCCAATTGTGGGACCATAAAGGATTTTCATTCTATTCTATTCTATTCTATTCTATTCTATTCTATTCTATTCTATTTAAAGCCTTGCTGGTGAGCAACAGGATCTTGAAGTCAGCTCAAACATTAGCAGGCAGGAAATTAAGCACAGGATTAAACCACACTCCCAGGTTCTTGATCGTATCCCTTCATCTGTGGAAACAGGATACATTTTAAATGTGGGATATTTTCACAGGTGTTACATGCAGGTTTTGGCTATATTTCACATGTGGAAATTATATTTACACATGTGGTCAAAATGGTCGGTATCCCTCGTTTGATTAAAGACAAATGGTAAAAATAAATAAAAAAATCTATGAAAATCTACATATTTAAATATCATGGCAATTAGGCAAACTCCACTACTTTTTCAAATATATTTTCATACCCTTTAAATAAAAATGGAGATTTGTAATCTAGATTGATCAAGAACAGCTTCTAATGTAGTGTTTCCTGTAACTGTCAATCAGACTTCTGCTCCATTCAGAAGGTATTTTGCTCCAATCCTCATCAGCAATCTGCTCCAGTTGTCTCAGGTTTGAAGGCTGCCTTTTCCAGACGTCATGTTTTAAGCTCCCTCCAAAGATGCTCTCCCAGGATTTAGGATTTAGGTCAGGGTCCATAAAAGGCATCTTCAGAATAGTCCAATGTTTTCCTCTTATTCATAGTCTTTATACTGTTGAAGACCCATGACCTGCGACTGAGACCAAGCTTTCTGACACTGAGCAGAACTTTTCTCTCTAGAAACCGTTGATAGTATTTGAATTTTATCTGAGCCTGTGGAGGGTGAAAACGCAGCCCAGAGCATTACAAAGCCTCCACTGAACTTTTGGAGGAAACAAGAGCTTAGTTGTTTCATTTTCTTGCTTTTTTAGGCAGTTTGTTTATCGATAAAAACCTTCTACCTTGACAACAACTTCAATTTTTGTCTAATATGTCCACAGGAATTTCTTCTAGAAGGTTTGAGGCTTGTCAACATGTAGTTTGGCAAATCCCATCTGGCTTTTTTATGATTTGTGCTCAACGATGGAGTCCTCCTTGGTCATCTTCAATTTAGTTCAGTTTATTTCTATAGGGCCAATTTACAACACATTTCATCTCAAGGCACTTCACAGTTTCCAAGATCATACATTAAAATAGATTCAACGTTTTCTATCTAAGGAAAACAAGCTGATTGCATCGACTAATTGATGTAATCCCTCACACTAAGCATGCTTGTAGCGACAGTGGAGAGGAAAAAACTCCCTTTTAACAGGAAGAAAACTCCAGAAGAAGGAGACTCAGAGTGAGCAGCCATCCGCTGAGGCTGACTGGGGTTCAAGGAGACAGAAGCAGAGATACAGAAAGAAGCAGAGATACAAAAGGCAACTGTCAACCAGCTCCCAAAGGCAGCCCAGTCCAGGAAAAAAACATACAGCCAGGCAGACGAGCTACGAGGATGAAGAGAGCAAATCCAGCCAGTCACAGTCAGAGAAACAGGACTACACTGAAAAACAGGCCGATCTCGAACATCTAAAAACAAAGGTGTTGATGGCAGCAGCAATAGATTCACCTTGGCTTAATCAACAGTGGATGATGCGATTTGACACCGATGTTGGGAGGTTGGTTATAGTCTTGTGGATCTTATATTTCTACAGAATATTTGCCACTGTACTGTAGTCACAGAAAAACCAAGCAGCTTTTCGATGGTCTTAATTTGTGTTTTAATCTCCTGAGACGACCCTTTACTTCTCTTCCTCTGGTCCATGTTGAGTGTGGTACACACCATGCCACTAAACAGTATAGTGCCTACATGTCACCCTATATATAGGCCCACTGACTGATTACAAGACACCTGTGATACTAATTAGTGGACCTTGGTTTAACATGTACCTTAGGTCACTAAATTTTTAGTCTTTTCTAGAGGTACCATCATTTTATCTAGGATTGTTTCATTAGTTTATTTTCTTTTTTATTCAATTGAAGCATTGTTGAAATCATGTGAACCAAGTGTAAAGAAGAAATAATATCTTGTTGAAAGATGTCAAGACATGTTTGCACTTAAAAACCTGCAAAATCAATTGTCATATGTGGAAATTACATTGGATAGTAAAATTTAATGGAAAAATTTGGAAATATTTTAGACATTTTACAACGACCAAAAGTTTTCTATTTAGAAATTGTGAAGAGTTTGGATTTTCTACCAATAATGACTGCAATTGTAATCTATATTAAGGTACTTAAAACAGGGTTTTACTTTCCCATCTGCTTTATCTCAAATAAAAGCAATTTCCCTGATAAATCACACAAAATGATTGCTATGTATGGAAATCGTAGGCAGGTGGTGAATAACCAAGAACATTTTTAACATTAGTCTCTTAAAAACAGTTGTAATTTAATCTAATTTCAAGGTTATTAAGATATTCTGTTTCCTATTTATTTTTCAATTTCAACCTGCATTTTGAGCAATACCTCCTTCTGTACATCGCCTCTGCAGATTATTAAATAAAAATCTAAATTGGCTTTGTAGCAATCCTGATAGCATCTGCACTTCCACCTATTTGTCTGGGGTGAAACTTTAGTTATGCTTTGTGTAATTACATGGCAGATAATGGGTACAACTTCACAGGATGCAGAATTATGTCTAAGTTGGCAGAAGTAATTGTTCATTCTCAGAATTGGGTGTTTTCCTACGGTGGCCGGAAGTTTGTGAGTCTTTTATTGTGGCGGAACTAAGATCTTAAAGGAGATAGGTGCCACTCAGGCCCTCCAATTTGCCACTGAGTGCTTTCCCTATTACCTGGAGAGCCGCTGTGGTTAAAGGAGAATAACAGTCATAATGGAGATCTCTATCCAGGCTGCATATCTGATCGGGGGGGGGGGGGGGGTTTAAAGATCAAACAGTCAACTAAACATTTGGCATTCCTCACAGACTTCCTTTTGATGGCTGCTCTGCCTCGCTTCAAAGGTGTTGTCTTCATACTGCTGTGAAGATGTAAACACCATATTAGTAACTATTTGTCTTATTGTGTTTAATTCATTTTATCCTAAAGAAAAAGTTGAGGTCACGACCATTTTAAAAGTACCGTCTAATTGAAAATAGTGAAGAATCACAAGAGCAAACTTAAAGGGGTAGTTACCATCAAAACAACCTCCTTTTTATGTTCAACATTTGCATTTCTGAAGTTCAAGTGATCTGCCTTGTTTGTTCCTTAATTAGTCATTCCTTTCACCTGTCATTTTCCCCCCCTGCCTCGATTATGATTTATTCCTACCATAAGTTAATCTGTTTGCATATTCTGAAATCAGCCATCAGATCGTTGACCCATTACTTGTCTTTCTCTTAGCCTGTCTGTTCAGTTTATTTCTTGGTTCATGTCCTGGATCCTGGCGGTCAGTGGAAAGACGGTTTTAGTGTTTGTCTCGTCTCCTAATCGTCCACTGTTCCTCCCCTGCTGAGTCCTCTGGGGGGGTTCAGTTTTTATCCAAGTAAGCCTGGCTCCAGGGAGGAGACCGGTTTAAAGGTCCTGCATCAAGTTCTGGTTCCACGTCCTGTCTCGGCTACCCTCTTCCACTGAGCCTGCTCAGCTGCACCTGATCCTGTCTGCTCCTGGTCATGCTTTCGGACCCTGTCAGACTCTGAACCCTCCTGGGAGCCTGTGGATGCCTGGAAGTCTGGATCCTGCCACCTGTTTCTGTTCCTGCCTGATCTGGATCTTGTCGCTGTCTGTTCCTGTCTGTTCTGGATCCCTGACCAGGATCAGCCTCCAGCATGTCCTCTGGAACTGCAGCATCGGGGACACTCTGGGTGACGCGAGCCGCGTCAGCTGTGGATTGCACCCCTCTCAAGGGGTATGGACTGAACTGCTAAACCAGAGTGTCTGTGATTGGGCGGTGCCTCGCTCCCCATCCTGCAGTGTCCGCGAGCCACACCTCCACTTTAGTTTTTGTTTTATTTAATAAACCTTTTTGAACTTTCCTACTGAGTGTCTCTCCTTGAAAACTAGGTCCATCTGTCCGCGTTTCATGACAAATTTCTAGGTATTGAAAATGTAAATATCTAAAAAATACATGCAACATATTGCATTTTGTGTGATATGGCTCTTATCTTGGACTCCCGTTGCGTCACCTTGATCGTGTGATGGCGGCTAATTTCTGGCAAATGATGTCTGAAATGTACAGAAAATTAACAACGACTATAACCCATGACCAATCACTTCTCGGGGAAAATTATAGAGGATTATTCCTGAAAAGCAGAAAAACATGGAGCTTATTAAATCATTCCCCACTACCTCCTGCTTCCTGCATTTCATGGGTGGTCAACAGTAATCAGTTTACCGCCTGGCTCTTTCAGGGTGTTAAGACATCCACTTTTCATTTTCACAAACAGTGTGATACACTCAAGCACCAATTTGTATTAATCCCCGCCCCCCCCTCCCCACCATAAAGTTCTCTGCATCCACATTTAATCTGAAACCCAATGTTTCTGTTTTTTTAATTTATACATTTGGCAAAAAAACAAGGATTCTCTCCTTATAATTATCTTTGAATGCCCCCTCGCTCCCCCCCCAACTTGCACATCATCCATGCAGACCCCGTTCGCACCAGCACGCTCTGTATAATTTATAAAGCCTAAGCTCTTTCAATACTCCAAAATGCCAGATAAACTTTTCTCATTTGCTCCTAATTTGGTCACGCAAGATAATGCCAACATCTGAAGGCTTTTTAAACTGCTTTTTAAAATGCATTCCTGAAAGGAGCTGGCACTGGCACCTCTGCACCTTGTCAGCTCCAATAATTATTTCCAATCCGGGGCTAGCCCTTAATGTGCTGATTAATCCGGGCCCTCTCCTTGCTGCGAGATGCATTCAGCTCCATTAATTTTTCAAAAAGGCCCCACTCTCCTTTGCCGGGTGCCCTGCAGATGTCAGGGCTGTGGCAGAGAAAGCCATTAGAAGTTAACACCTCTCTCTCCCCAGAGACTGGCATAGACTTTCTCCTCCCTAATTTTAATGCCAGGCAGGCGAATTAGAGACATCAGCTGCCAACCATGGCAGTCTGCGAACATCACTATCTAATCGCCCCCCCTTCCCGGTTCTTTGCCAAAAAAACAAAATAAGTAAACAGCCCTAATCAGAGTGGTTTCAAGAAAGCAACATGAGGTGAAACATTGGTGTCCTTGGTTTGGTTTTTTGGGATTCGGTGGGATCCTAATGTTATGTGCTGCTGGTTTTATGCAAACTCAGTTTTCAGAACAGCATCTAAAAAAAAGTCCTTTGGAAAAACTGTGAGTGTTTTGAATAAAAGTGATTCGAAATCTCCGCTACAACCTCCTCTCACTCCAGAGCTTTGTTGACCCCCCACCCCCCTCCCCACATACAGACTGGTTACAAGCTGTCTCAATTGAGGAAATACCCCCTCCTCCCCAACCAGCTTTTATCTGCTGATAGGTAGGTGAATGGTGGAAATTAGGATTCCTGGAGAGACTTTGGAAGGACAGAATAGAAACAAAGACTTCCCCATGTCGGGAACCGATGTCTCTTTTTCCACCGCCTTCCCTTTCATCCCGAGGGCTCCTGTCAAACAGAGGGAAGGAGAATGAGAGCACATATAATACCTTTTAAGAGGCTGCCAGTTCTCTCCCATGCGATAAGCTCTGCTCGAATCACAATGGACTTTCAGAACCCTGCAGTCACTCCTCTGCAGGCCTGAGAACATGCTCAGCCACACAAGCCCCGGTTAGATACATGCTAGACAACAAATGTTTGGATAAGTTGATCAGCTTTAATGTATTTCATTGTTATTTTATGTCATAGTTGGGATGCATGGCGATGTTAGCACTGTTGCCTTACAGCATGAAAGTTCAAGGTTTGATTCTTGTGTTGGAGTGTTTAATGTTGATTCTCCCTGCAAATAATGTGTTTTTTTTCTGGGTACTCTGACTTCCCTCAAAAGGCCCAAAACATCACTATTAGGTGAGTTCTTCTTTCATTAGTTCTTTTAGTAATGAGTGTGTGTTCATGGCATCCTGTATGACGCAATGTCACCCAATGAGGGACAGATGAACTGGCCTGGGAGTACCCCGCCTCTCACCCAATAAAAAGCTGAAAACTAAGGCAAGTAGATTTTGATCCCCATGCATCTGCATTAATGCAACTTAATTTACTCATACAACAAAAAACATCCCCGCAATCCCTGCACTGATGGATGGATGGATGGATGGATGGATGGATGGATGGATGGATGGATGGATGGATGGATGGATGGATGGATGGATGGATGGATGAGATATTGATGGATGAATGGAATGTTGGGAGGGATGATGGATGGATGAAAGATGGATGGATGATGGATGGATGAATGGATGGTTGGGAGGATGTGATGGATGGATGAAAGATGGATGGATGATGATGGAAGATGGATGAGATGGTTGATGGATGAATGGATTGATGGGAGGATGATCAATGAATGGATGATGGATAGATTGATGATGGATGAGAGAGATGGATGGATGATGGATGGATGGATGATCGATGGATGGGAGGATGATGGATAGATGGATGGTGGATGGATTGATGATGGATGGATGATGGATAGTTTGATGATGGATGGGAGGATTATGAATGGATGATGGATGGAAGATGGATGAGATATTGATGGATGAATGGATGGATGGGAGGATGATCAATTAATGGATGATGGATAGATGGATGATGGATGGAAGATGGATGGATCATGGATGGATTGATGATGGGTGAATGATGGATAGATAGATGGATGGGAGGATAACGGATGGATGTCTGGTGGATAGATTATGGATGGATGGATGATATATGGATGGATGATGGACGGATTGATGTGAGGATGATGGCTTAATGATGGATGGAGGATTGATAGATGGATGATAGATGGATGAATGGGTGTACGGATGGATGTATGGATGGATGACGGATGGATGGATGATGGATGGATGGGTGGATGATTGATAGATGGATGATAGATGGGTGGATGGAACAGACCAGCACAAAGAAGGTATAAGAAAAATATGAGAACGATTTTTATTTTCTTTTAATTTACAGATGATGTAAAACATTTGAAGAAAATTATACTTTGCAACTCTGATTCACCGCTTTTAAGAAAGGTCTTTTGGTTCGTCTTTTACCAACTTTTCACATCCAAACATGTTTGCCTAGTCCTGCTTTTAATCTGTAGCTTAATCAGACATATACATGTCATGGATTCTGAGTTCCTCTACTTCCACTGCACCAATATTTGCTAATTTGTTTCTTCTTTCTCATTAAATTCCTTTGACGTATGCTGGAATATGTGGCTGTAGTTGAATTTAATCTGAGAATGTACAGAGGTATGAATACTTCTGCAAACAGCTTTCTTTATAAAAAGAAAAAAACAAGATAATTTCTGCACTTAAATTATACCACTTCAGACACCTCAGCACTCAGGTGGTAAATACAGAGACACATAACTCAGTCAACAGTGGAGATGCTATTTATGCACAAATCGTCTACAATCCGCATTGCAAAGTATTCAAAAATCTGTATAAACAGAGGCAGTGTCAAAATCCCCAGCCCTTTTGAATGTTAATGAAACGGAGGTGTTCGGATGTCAGAAATCTGTCCAACAATGATAACAGTACAACTCCTGTTTACACTGAGCACGCTTCAGCTCCCAAAACCCAAAGTGCAGCCTCATTTACGTGCTAATGTGGGGAGGCAGATAAAGGACGGAGGAGCGATCACATGCCCTGTCAGAGAGTCACCCTTTGAACCATCCCTCATACTGGTGAAGAGGGGGGGGAAATTAAAGAGCCTCAGCAGGTTTACCACCTTTCAAACACAACTCACACTCCACCTAAGTCCTCCTGTTTGTGACAGGGGGAATAAATAACCGAGCACTGCAGCAGGAATCTGCAAACACACACAGGGTTCACTGGTGGGTTTCTGTTCAGAGGATTTTCTCTGACAATTAATCCAAATGATTGTTTGGTTGGAAGAGAATTAGGCTGAAGTTGATGTAAAGCAGGTTACAGAGCATTAACCCATCATCAGTTTAACTCAAAAATCCCAGACAGATGGACACCTATGATTGGACGAAATAACAAAACAGATACGTTCCAGGATAACACCTGTTCACACCTGAGGTTTGGCTTAAAACAAAAAATTTATCTCCTCATTAAAAAGTGTTTTGTCTGTGAAAGTTCCAAAACTTCACACTTCAGCCTGAGCTTCAGAGCTGCTTTTCCACCTCGCTAACAGAGGAACAGGCAGAAGAAGTTAGCCAGCTGGTGAGTACGGCGCCTCATTTACCTGTGGAAGTTTGTACAGGCAGGGAACGCATCTAACAGGGATGTTATTTTTTGGATTTACACCCATCAGATGTCAAATAAATACAAATGTTTCTCCGTCTGCTGGATGTGTGTGTATGCAAATGAAAGGTGATGATGTTGTTTTAGCACTCCTGCAGAAAACTGGAGAAACCTTTGGTCAGCTTTAGCTATCTTCATCTCTATTGGCTCACCTGCTGGAAATATGTAAGGAGTTTTTGAAATATCACTGGTTTAGAAGCAGAATAATCTGAAAAAAATGTAGAAGAAAAAAAAACAATCTTCAATCTGAAGACATTTGCAGCTTATTTCACTGTAAAAGTTGTGGTGTCAAAACTACACACATTTGTTACTTTAAAAAAGAAGTATAGATACTGCAGTTTAAAAGTTGAAGTATAAACTTGACCTCTTTACTCAAGTAAAAAGTGAAAAAGCATGTGCTCCAAAACTACTTAAACTATAAAAGTAGAAAATGCAACCACAAAACAAGGTGCCACTATATGAACTAAAAGCTAATACGACTATTTCAAAAAATTCTTTTTTGAGATAGGGCCAAGGTTGAGGGAGGTCTTGTTGGTCTCACCTGTGTCCGACCTTTCAGCCATTCAACATCTTTTTCTGAATCCGACATTGTAGCATGGCATAGACAGTTATGGCGGGTTGAGCACCTGCTTGCTTCCTGATGATTTCCTTTGAAATCGCTTAAATTTGAAATAGCTAACCAATGAGTGACTCCAAAATTACACTAGTTTCCACTAGATGTGGATGGAGCCAATGATCAGCATTGGATGGTTTTGATTATGTTGTGCTTTACTTTGCTCATGTTTTCTAGTTTATTGGTTTAATTCCTATTTTGTTGTAATTTCTAGATTTGTTCTCATGTTTTTCTGTTGTCCTCTGTTGCCCTCTTGTGTGTGTGTGTTCCTTTCCCCTTGGCTCCGTTGTTGTCTCCTCTCACACCCTGCTCCTTGTCAGCTCGTTAGCCCTCCCTTTGTCTCTGTCAGCTATACATGCTCTCCCTCTGCTCTCACTCTTTGTTGGTTCCTCCAGTCATCGCTGTCGTCGTCTCACCTCGTCTCTCCTGGCTCCATGTACGTGTTTTCCCTTACCTGATGTCTCCATGGTTCTGCCTCTCTGCCTCTCTGCATTTGGGTCACCAAACCAACCGAAACGTGACATGCATTGGATGGAGCACATGCGTGAAATAAATAAACGATGAAACCCCGAGAAGCCAAGAGTAACGGTAGCGTTGTTTAAAAATGCAAAATAAGCACAGATACTTGTGTGAAATTGTTTCGAGTAGAATACAGAAGTAGGAACAAAATAAGTAATAGTTAATATGAATACCTAAAAGTGTGTAGCTTAAGTACAGTATTGAAGTATTTATACTTCGTTACTTGACACCTCTGAAAACTTTGGAATACTTTCAACCTCCTCAGAGTAAATTGCGAGTGGCGGGCCTAGTGGTTAGGGCATAGAGCTTGGAATCCTGAGGTTCTGAGTTTGAGCCCCACTCCCACAGACTTTAACCCTTTAAAGCCCGATCCAAGAATAAAACAAAACAGAAAATTACTTTTTTTTGGTTTGAAGTCCTTATTTGGCCTTTTAACAAAATATGTAAAAAGAAAAAACAGAAATAAATTTTTGATATTAATAATTTATGACTACTCGATAAGTCAAGATTATTTTTTGTGTAGTCTTCTACTGGCTGTTATCAGGTATATCTGATTGTGTACAATAGGAGTTTGAGCAAAGTTTTTACCATTAAATTATGCAAAAGGTGTCAGACGCAAAACATTGAAAAAAAATGTACGTATCAAATACGACACATTTGGACTTATATGGTTAAACTACCTCAATGGGTGTGTATCCGTTTAGTCATGTACAAGAAAAAAAACTATATAAGGTAAGATCGCCATACGCTTAAAAAAAACATAAAAAACTAAGTCATTAAATAGATTTTTGTACATGACTAAAGGGATATCTACGGAAGAGGATTAGGGCTACTGGAAAAAAAGAAAAAAAGTTAACTGATTTTTTAAATTTTATTTCAGTATAGTATGGGAAAAATGTCAGAATTCTGACTTTAATCTCAGAATTCTGACTTTAATCTCAGAATTCTGAGATTAAAGTCAGAATTCTGACTTTTTTCTCAGAATTCTGAGATTAAAGTCAGAATTCTGACTTTTTTCTCAGAATTCTGACTTTTTTCTCAGAATTCTGAGATTAAAGTCAGAATTCTGACTTTTTTTTATTGTCAGAAAAAAGTCAGAATTCTGAGATTAGTCAGAATTCTGAGAAAAAAGTCAGAATTCTGTGATTAAAGTCAGAATTCTGAGAAAAAAGTCAGAATTCTGAGAAAAAAGTCAGAATTCTGAGATTAAAGTCAGAATTCTGAGATTAAAGTCAGAATTCTGAGGAAAAAAGTCAGAATTCTGAGATTAAAGTCAGAATTCTGAGAAAAAAGTCAGAATTCTGAGATTAAAGTCAGAATTCTGAGGAAAAAAGTCAGAATTCTGAGATTAAAGTCAGAATTCTGAGAAAAAAAGTCAGAATTCTGACTTTAGTCTCAGAATTCTGACTTTTTTCCCATGTTAAACTGAAATAAAATTTAAAAATCAGTTTCCAGTGGCCCTAATCCTCTTCTGTAGATATCCGCCCGTTGAGGTAGTTTAAGGTTTATTTTTCATACAAAGCTAAAGGGATAAATAGGTATTGACTATGGGTAGGCTGGTCTGACCAGGTATGCTCATCTGACAGAACACCTCCAGTCTTAGCATAGTTTGGTTGATGCATGTCTGGTCACACAGTACAGAAAGCAGGTAGAGAGGATGTGGCGTAAGAGCAGCACCTTTAATGAGAAGAACAAGTGAAAAAAAAGAAAAAGAAAACCAAAGTTGCATAGAAAACCATCAATTTTGTTTCCCTATTGTGTTTGAACAATTAATGCGGTAAAATATTCTGTTGAAGCTGCACAATGTTGTGAAGCCTGGTCCTAAAATATCTGTGTTAAAGCAAACCGACCTGGCTTTTCTCCCTTTCACTGATCCTCGCACTGATTCCTGGACTGGATCAACAGTGTGAATCCTCTAATCTGCAAGAAAGGAAAATCCTATGTACAAAGAAAAAAAAACAAACAAGCAAATTATTTGTATATATTGTGTTGATTCTTTGCACCCTTTTTAGCACAGGTCAGTCTTTTACAACAGATTTTACAAGGTTGCATTTTAGACATTTTAATTTTTGGTCAACTTTCTAAAAATATCTCTAGATCAGTGATCCTTCTTAGTTCCAAACCCAAAAACAGTTGAACATATTCTGATTTGCATTACATGCTGTTCAAGTGACAAAATAAATATATTTTAAAATCTATTTTATACCACTCTGTTCAAATATCAGAATACTTTAGCATAATTTTTCTTGGTGGATGAAAAATTTATTATTTCATTTTCTGTCACAATAATGATCAATATTGTAGAGAAAAAGCCAAGAAATATAAAAAAACCCCCACCAAAATCTCCTTGTAATACAAGTAAAGGTGAAATAGTGTCTAGATTTAACAATGTAATGTCAGGGAGATCAAACATTAACAAGTTAATGTTTCATTGTGACACAGTCTGGATCGCTTCCCTCCCTTTTGAAGGGTGAGTTTGTGTTTGCAGCTGCAGATGCTTCCTTAAAAAAAGGAGCGAATTCACCGAAGGTGCAGAAAAACCTTCCTGGACGCTCTTCATCACCCTGCGCTCCAGCTCATTTGCTAATGAGAACACTCATGATCTACAGCATTAACCGTTCCCACATGCAGCTGAAATTTAGAGAAACATATCTGTCTCGTTGTTAATATTCTACATGCAAACTTCAAGTTGATACTCAAAGATTTAGTTAGGCTGTGTACTCATTGCTTACAGTTTGACAGAGCCTGTCTGCTTTAACCTGAGGGTGATTGTGTAATGTGTTCCTATAATTCATCATAACACCCACATAAAAGCACAAAGTCTAACTAAGGGGTCATTGAGTGGTGCAAATCCTTTCCTGCTGTCTGGTTATGTCTATGTAAAAAAAGGACACAAAAGGTACTGATTAAAAATGTCCTCTCCAGCCAAAGGGGAGCTTTTGTTTAGTTTTCTTTTAACTTTGCTTGTTTGCTGCTGACTTGCTTGTAAATTGCAGCAACATCTGCCTTTTTTTCGCCCCTCTCCATGCAGCCAGAGGAAGGTCTGATTAACTAGATATTGTTTTACTTTTTATGTGATCAGTAGGAGAGGATCAGACTCTAAGAAGCATAAGTGCTGAATAAAATGTGTAATTATTCAGAAGAGATTTGGAACTGTGGAACATTTAGGGGTTTATCCCGTGTGTTATGCAGAGAATTAACTGCTGGAGTGCTATCTGCCATTGGCACGAGGGCTTCAGTAAAAATCCTCTGAGGAGGGAAGCAGACGACCTCAACACAATCATTGATTTTAAAAATATAGTTTATTATCATTTTGAGTCCATATTATAATGCACACAAATTCTTTTTTTTTTAACAGAGCCCCCAATCGCTGGGTTCATGGAGGGGTGAGGCCAGGCTGCAGAAGAACTACTTTAAGTGGTGAATCGGCATTGCAAGAATTTTTTAATTTCCTGTTACTCAATAATTCTCCTTTAGTTAGGTCCCTTTACAACATCCTGCACGGTACCTTGTCTGATCACCTCGCTGCAGCGGACAGATGATGTGGAAACGTGCTTTAATCCTTTACCTGCACCTCCCAAAGGCACGGCATGAACAAAGAGACTCAAAAGTATTCATTCCCCGTTGTTCTGCATGCCGTTGCATTGCCTCCACAACCAAAACTTTGAAGCTGGAGGAAGGGTGAACTGAAAGGTGTGGTGGGAATTTATGCTCAACATATTTAATAAAATCCAGTAAAAGGAGGTGCTTGAAGTAGCTAATTAGTTCATCCGTCTGTAAGAGTCTTAATATGAATCCAGTTACACTGCAAAAACGATCTAGAAATAAGTGAACATTTCTTAAATTAAGTGTATTCACCCTTAATTTGATTAGGAAAATTAGATAGTGGAATGAGTAATTTTCTCTTAAAATAAGATAATTAGATAATATGCACTTAAAATAAGACAATGCAATTGTGTTTTCTTATTTTAAGTATAAATTGTCTTGTTCCATTGGCAAAAGGTCTCTTTTACCTCCTCAATTCAAGAACAAATTCACTTATTTTAAGAAAAAAGGACTGATCTAGATTTAGATTTTTTGCAGTGTAATCTGCACTGCAAAAACGATCTAGAAATAAGTAAAATTTTCTTAAATTAAGTGTATTCACCCTTAATTTGATTAGGTAAATGAGATAGTTTGCCAATGGAATGAGTAATTTTACTCTTAAAATAAGATAATTAGATAGAATGCACTTAAAAATAAGACAATGAAATTGTGTTTTCTTATTTTAAGTGTAAATTGTCTCGCTCCATTGGCAAAATGTCTTTTATCTCCTCAATCCGACTCATTAGAACAAATGCACTTATTTTAAGAAGAAAAAAGGTTTTATCTAGATTTAGATTTTTTGCAGTGTTTTCTGTAAAGACCTCACAGTTTTTTTTTTTTTTTAGGACATCAAAGAAACAAAAATCACAGAGAGTCAGGGAGACGATTGTGGAAAAGCAAAACTTTACATTAAAACTTTCAATATTCAAAGTGCACTGATCACCAACTGCTTTCCTACCAAGAAATGACTGCCCACCAAAGTGACAGCTCAAAGAAAAGCATCGATCATAGAAATCCTATTAATCTGAAGGAGCTGCGAAGGTCTGACCTCTCCGTTCCGCTGAATAAGAAAACACTGCGGTTATGTCATGCTTTCTGCCAGGTTACCACCTTTTAGAGTGGACTGCTTCTGCTTGGTTGGACTGCAATATTGCATCATTTGACATTTTTTTTGTACTTGTAGGCTGGAAATAAAACAATAAACATATACATTCTTTATTTAGCCAGTAACACTGGAAAAAATAGAAATCTAGATAAGTTTTTTTTCCTTAAAATAAGTGCATTTGTTCTGGATTGAGGAGGTAAAAGTTATCAACATTTTGCCAATGAAACAAGACAATTTACACTTAAAATAAGAAAACACAATTGCATTGTCTTTTTCAAGTGCATATTATCTAATTATCTTATTTCAAGAGTCAAAAATACTTTCAATTCCATTGGCAAACTATCTCATTTACGCTACTCAAATTAAGGCAAAATACACCTTAATTTAAGACATTTTTACTTATTTCTAGATCGTTTTTTTTCAGTGTACAACCTGCTGCTCTCACTGCAAAAAAAAAAAAAAAAATCTAAATGATTCTTTTTTTTATTAAAATAAGAGCATTTTTTCTTGAAATAAGGATTTATTAAGGGTAAATACCCTTAATTTAAGACATTTTTACTCATTTTGAGATCCTTTTTGCAGTGTTTTATTTAATCCCCTTTACCTAATTTTCTTTGGATCTATCATGGGTCATTGAGTTCAAATGTTAAGTTTTTCAGTTATTTTTTTATTGAATGCTCATATTTATTATTCCTTTTGATTAACTGTATGAACATAATTGTCCATCAACCCACTTCCTGCCTGAGCGATCCGCTGCGCTCCAGACTGAGGTGAAGTTGGTGCGGCGAGCAGCAAAAACAGAACAATGTATTTCAGAGAAATGGTGAACGCATGGGATGCTTCATCACAGCACTGCAGCCAGAGGTGGGTAGAGTACCTAAAGATTTTACTCAACTAAGAGCAGCACTACTTTAATATACATTTACTTAAGTAAAAGTAGAAATTGTTCATCCAAGAAAATACTCAAATCGTAGTGAGAAAGTACTTCTACTCAGGCACTAAATAATTATTGGCTCATAATATCTGATTTAATCGTAAAAATTATGTAATCTGATATTTATATGCAAATTCTGTTATTTTTAAGTATAAAATAAAAACATATGATAAATAACATGATAAAAAAATAACTTTTCCAAAAAAGTTTTTTGACATAAATGTATAAAACCAATCCAAAAAAGAAAGGTAAAAACAATCCACTGGACTTGGTTTCCAAGTTTGAAGACGTTTCGCTTCCCATCCAGGAAGCTTTTTTCAGTTTAAAATGTCAGGATTAGCGTTAGATGGGTATGGCGCATTGCAGGCTAACAAAAGAAGCCAAATAACCCCTATTCCAAAGGGATGGACGCCTTCGTCCATTTCAATTTGCATTTTTTCAAAACAAATCAAGGTTTTGATGGGCTACTGTATAAAACCTCGAACTCAACACCATTCATGACATTTAGAATTACAAAACTTTCCTGGATGGGAAGAGAAACGTCTTCAAACTTAGAAACAAAGTCCATAGGATTGTTTTTAACTTTCTTTTTTTGGAATGACTAGGACCTGGATGAATCCTTACCAATATAAAACCAATCAGTAAAGCATATTATGTCAGGAAAGGAAATTTCCAGCGGCAAAACTTTGATGTTTTAAACTGAACTGGCATAGCTCAAGTTATAAGACTAAAGTAGAATAGAATAAAATTTCACTCAAGAAAAACAAGAGTATTACTTTATTCCAGTAATGGTAAAAAGGGTAAAAATACTCCTAAAAGTACATGATTTTCTCAAAGTCTTAGTTCCTCACTCTAGAGCAGAGTTCGGCAACCCAAACTGCTCAAACAGCCATATATTAAACCGAAAGAACAATCAGCTCTACAAATTTTTATTTCACAAGATAGGCAATAAGAAAGAAAACCATAAATAGCATTTGTCTCAGGTATGGAACAAATCTTTAAATTTTAATTAAAGCTTTTGTTGTGTCAAAATGGCCCAGTTAAAGTAAAGAACTAAATCCTGATTGAGATCCTGTTGTTTTAAAGTTGCTGCCCAGTGAAGTACTCTATTTGTAGCTGTTCAAAGAAAAAATAGGAAGGCCAAAATTTTGGACCGACCTACTCGTCCCTACCAACAATTAGATGTGCATAACATGTTTATAATTTAAAATACAGCATTGTTACAGCAGTAGAAGAGTTCTGGATGGAGAATATTGACAGCAAAAACATCTTTTATCTAAAATGCTAAATGTTTCTATATTTTTTTTTTACAATTTTGGTATAATTCCTGCTCTAAGTCGGTCACTCGTGAGCTAAAGACATGTTTTAGAGCAGGGGTCACCAACC
Organism: Cyprinodon brontotheroides; assembly: GCA_018398635.1. NCBI lineage: Eukaryota > Metazoa > Chordata > Actinopteri > Cyprinodontiformes > Cyprinodontidae > Cyprinodon > Cyprinodon brontotheroides. Next base: position 4,362,918 of record JAGKQL010000052.1, read on the forward strand.
TTCTTAAGGCTGAGGGCCACTTCAAGGCTACCGAGACGTAGGAAGGGCGACCATTACTGACCCATGAGCTGCAAGGGTTAGCGTTAGCCTAAACTTTGTTCATTATCAACATATTTTTATTGTTTCTGTTAATTTCTAAGTTTATTTAGGACGTTGTCATTTTGAAATCTCTATAAATGATTAAAGAAGAGCAACAGAATAAAATAAAATTTCAAACTTAACCCACTGGTGAGTTGTTCTTTATTTAGAAGACTCTGAGGGCCCCATGTGGTCCTTGAGGGCACCTTGGTGCCCACGGGCACCGCGTTGGTGACCCCGGTTTTAGAGTCTCTATACTCCAGTTAACTTTCGGATTACATTTTTTGACATTTTAATAATGGATTTTTCCGATGAATTGTTTCAGAGCCAGATAAAATACATAATATGGGTTAAATACAGTAACTACAGCCTAGATATCTTGTAGAGTGGAATTAATATTCTAACTAAATGCTCAGTGTTAGTTCCAGTGCTCATGAAAATCCAAAAAATTTATTTGGCGTCCCTTGAATCAGAATCTTTTATTTTGCTTTGTTTCATGGCACTACGGGAGCCTCTCTGATGACATAGTCGCAAAAAATTTTTATTGTGGCCACAAAAAGTAAAATTTTACGTCATACTAGTAGTATTTAGGTTAACCCGCTAAATCATAACGTGCGCACGAAAGCCTACTTATTAATAATATTAATATCATTCCTAGGACAACTGGGTAAGCAAATCGGCCGCGCCTTCTCTAAGGTCTAAGGCGCGCTC